>JNHV02000698.1:0-11742 GCA_001691785.3 Amanita brunnescens Koide BX004
TTACCCACACGGAGATAAATAATCTAAGATTTTCTATCGCGCGTTTCGTACCCATGACTCCACTATCTTACCTGAAGTACAGCAGAGCCAGACGGGCCAGGTAAATTTTCTCTGCGGTATATTAGTCCTGTTTGGCCGCAAGAATGGGACTACTCACAATGGCCCAGAACATAAGACGAGTATGATGTTTAATAGCCACCCGATCAGACCACCGAAGACAACTGTGTATAACTCATCATCTGGGGATTCAGAGATAGTTTTTCTTACTAACCAGCGATGAAGATAGCTGATGGCGCTATGAACGGCACATCAACGAGTCATAAGACGAGAGCAGGACTAAAGTACCTGCATAAGCAGCCCGTCTGACCTCTTCGCTACACGATTTTAAGTTCCTGTTTATAGCCCACAACGTGCATATGCTTACGATATGTGTGCAGTCGCATCATAATCCTAAGGAATAAATCTTATTGCTTTGAATCATAACAATAAGAACACTTGCTGTCATCTAATGGCTACGGTTAGCCCAGAGGTTTGATTGACTTTGAGAAAAGACATACTGTGAACTGGACTGAAAGTAGACCCAATATAAATGCTAGGCCTGAGTTCCAGCCCCCAGTCTGGTTAACTAGACCAGCAGAACCGAACGTGTACTCAGCAGGGTGCATGTCATGGTGGGGAGTGGTAGCCAGGAGGACAATAATGATAACTAAGTAATAATCAATAGTGACCATGATGTGAAGACGAGCAGCGCACGAATTGGTGTCCCTATGTTTATAAAAATAAACAACTCTGTCGTTCGTGCAAGGCGTTTTGTGGCAAAAGAATTCTAAATGTTATCAGATACCACTCCAGCAGGGCAACAAAGAAAAAGTACCAAGGTGCCATGAACAGCAAGCAAAGCGACGAAGAGTATGACAATTCTTCTCTGCGTAATCTCAACATTACCATCCTATCAGAGGAGAGTATTGAGCGCTTCAAAGATAATCGCGATGATACAAGCACACCTTGCCTATGTAGATAGCTGCCCAAATCATAATTGAGAGGCCGAATTCTCCGGCCGATGTACCAGCAATTTGACCTAGTAACCGATATTCAACTGTTGTTTTAATGAAACAAATGTTTGATACCAACCGAGGAAGTTTAGCCACCCAACAAGCCAACCAATCTGAAGGAACACGGCCATCACACCCAGGGGCCTAACACATCATATAAGATTAGTGAACTTACTTTGGCACGATGCTTCTTGGGTGTCAGATAAGCGGACGCGGAGTACCTAGCAAAAGAGGTGAATACAGTTCAATAGTCAATCAAACAAGGAGACTTACATGCCACCGCATGTTGGATAGGCGCTAACTATCTCCGCAATACTAGCTGCCAGGGTGAAACACATACACGCCCCTAGAATCCAGCACCACACAACCTTCCAACCAAACACCACATGAATCGTCAGACGTTATGTAAGATATTTATATATGCGTGCGCACCGTAGAGGGGCCACCAAGCGTCAGTGGAGTGTTAAAGGTCATTGCAATACAAGGACACACTCCCTGAAATGTACATCATCAACACAATTCTTTCAGTCGCTTCCATAGGGAAAAATCATACCAATACGCTGAATGCGAAACTGATCTACATTTTTTAGATGAGCCTTTTAAGAATATTGCTGGAGATGCAACGCACTGTAGACAGACTTGTAAACTCTCGTCTGAATGACGGCTTGTACCCCAATGCGATAAGCTCATGATCGTCCTCATCAGACGATGAAGAGTTGACCAATGCTGGAGATTTCTTCTCCAAATCTACCATGCTATATTATTTTTGTTATTTTTGAAACGGGCAAATGGCGCTTGTATTGCCAGACAAATATAACAACGAAAGTGAGGATGGAAAAGATGCTAGATTGTGAAGCACGGAGCATACGTCCGCAATAAGTAATCCCAACGGTTGTCGCAACAGAACTAAAGTTTGATCACATTTCATGGACATTCAATTAAAGATAACATCATGGGGCGCGCGCATGCCCTTTCGTACATTCAACTCCGTGACTCCCATTTGAGAGCGTGCCTGAAACGTGCGTCCTTACGCGTATTCACCACTGCGTGAGTCTTTCGTAACGAAAGTTTCGTTCGAACTTCAAGCTGTCTGCCATATTCAAGTTCAACTTGGTAAACCGTATAGTTTTCTGCTTACCAGTCATGCACGAGTGCCCCAATGATAACAGCAAAGAACATCATGATGTAGTGCCTCGGCGTTATCATTCTTGTCGATCCGATAGATCCGTTGACGGTCTAGAATAGAAAGCAGTATGTCACTATACACATATGTCACGGTGGCAGTGTGACACGACTCGACACAGCTGTTTAATTTGGCAACCAAATTTAAACTTGAATGCAGCGTAGAATGGACACAGGCCTTTATGGAACGCGATTGCAGAGATATATCGATACGAGCAGACGGATCGACTGTGGCGGTGATGCGTAGATTTATCCTGTTTTTGACGATGCTTCATGGAATTCAAGTTAGGGCTCCTCGGCGAAACAGGCTAGCTTCATCCGGATTCCGCCATATCCCAGAGCTCAACTGTTCGAGCACAGGCCACTGGCGCTTGTCCATAAGAGTCAATTGAACGGACTGCCCACCGCTCTTGAGTCTTCCCCTAAAAGGCTTAGCCGCAGTATTTTTCGGAAGCCTGAATATCCCGCTGTGCCCGACTCGGGGCGAATTTGGACTCTCATCAACGATTGAGCATCCCAAAAGGCAACGTGCTATACTGCCAATACCTCAGAATTACTAATTATTACCCACTGACACCGAAGCAGAGCTGTGGGAYTCCATAGCGTCACCTTACTACATTTTACATCCACTAATACAGCCTATTTTATGTATGTATATATATCGTCAATGATATAGACGAAAGCGATGCAAAAAAAGTGGAACCAATACAACTCGCGCCCACATACTATAGCCTCGCGCTTTCCAGCAATACAGCGTCCCTCCTCCACGCCAACTTGTTCTTCCCAAACGCAGCATCAAGGGCCTCCCTAACCGTCTTCACAAACACGAACTGCATCTCGTTCCTAATCTCTAGCGCCACATCGTGCTCCACATCCTTCCGGTTTCCCCAAGGCAGTATCAACTTGCTCATCTGTGCCCTGTGCGCACCCAGCACTTTCTCTTTGATCCCGCCCACAGGCGTAACATGTCCTCTCAACGTGATCTACACACACACACAAAAAAACTTCCACATTAGCCCCACTCGACAAAGCAAATGAACCAACACGCACCTCGCCCGTCATCGCCACACCCGGCGACACACAAGCCCCCGTCAACAAACTCACAAGCGCACACACCATCGTCACACCTGCGCTAGGCCCATCTTTCTTCTGCGCCCCAGCAGGCAAATGCAGGTGCACATCAAGCGCCTCCGGAACCTTGAGCGGATCCTGCATCCGCGTATCCGTAATGCACAGATTATACGCGTGCATCTTGAGCCAGCTCAGCGCGAGCTCCCCGCTCTCCTTGATCACATCCCCCAGGCTCCCGGTCAACTTCAACTTCCCACTCCCAGGCACCGCAATCGTCTCGACGGGCAGAATGCCCCCTTCGCCCTGCCCCATAACGACAAGCCCATAGACGACCCCTCGACGCTCCTCCCGCTCTTTCTCCTCCCCATCCCACCGCGCAATTCCGAGAATCTTCTCCAGCTCGTGTTCCTCCACGACCGACTTGTACTCTTTCCTCTTTCCAGAAACGACAATCGCGCTGCTGCCTTGTTCCGGGCTTGTAGTACCTGAACCTGAGCTCGCCACGTCTGTGTCATGGTGATGGTGCTCGTGGTGCTCGTTGAACGCGTCCACAGAATCTGACCACTCGACAGCTTTATACCGGACAACGGCGCCAATAGCGCGCTCGAGACTGCGAACGCCGGCTTCCCTCGTGTACCGCGTGGCGATATGCAGCAATGCGGGCTCTGTGATCGCAAAGTGGTTTTCGTCCAACCCGTTTGCTTTCAACTGTTTTGGCATTAGGAACCGGCGCGCAATGTGCATCTTCTCGTCGTATGTGTAGCCTAGTAGGGCGTGAGTGCCCACAGAGTTTCGTTCAGGAGAATGTTTGACGTACCAGAAAGCTGTATCACCTCGCACCTGTCCAAAAGCGGAGCAGAGATCGTGTCAAGAGTGTTCGCGGTGCATATGAACAGAACTTGGCTCAGATCAATCGGTACATTGATGTAATGATCCTATAGCATAGTACTGCATTAGACCGTTTCACTCGATAGGAAACGGTATACTTTACATTAAAGGTATGATTCTGCTCGGGATCCAACACTTCCAGCAGTGCAGCAGCTGGGTCGCCATGGAAATTACTTTGCCCGATCTTATCAATCTCGTCCCTATATGGTAGTCAACGGACCGTATGGGCGATATCGAAAGATGTCACGCTTACAGCAACATAACGGGATCAGGTCTCCCAGCCCTTCTTAGTGCCTGAACGATTAATCCAGGCCCGCTAGCGACATATGTCCGTCTGTGACCTCTRATCTCAGCTTCGTCCCTCACACCCCCCAATGAAATGCGCTGAAACGGCTTCCCGAGAGCTTTGGCRATGGATTGGCCAAGCGAAGTTTTGCCAGTTCCTGGCGGCCCAACGAACCTTTTGACCATTCCATATCAGCAAGACGCTCGAGTCAGGTAAGAGACATACAGCAAAATAGGCCCCTTGACTACCCTTTTCGACTGTGGCCTAATCAATGGCGGTTGCTGGTGGTGGTGATCATGATGAGGTACCACTTGCTGATTCTTGTTAGCTGCAATATCTGCCTTGCCCTCTCCGTCTTTCATCGACACCTGATCAACAGCCTTTGCYGCCAAGTTATCTTGCTCTCCCTTGTGCTCCTTATCCGCAACCAGTTCCTTTAGCCTGACCACAGCCAAATACTCAATCAACCTCCGCTTGATCTTGTCCAAGCCGAAATGGTCAGCGTCTAGCTGAGCTCTTGCGTTGGTCAAGAACGCCCGGTCTCTGAGCTGGGGCTGAGACGTAGGGAGAATATAAGTCGAGTTTGGCCATGGTATCGAAGTTAACCATTCGAGCTATGTGTTGAGAATGTCAGGACTGGATTGGGGAATGCAAAAAAGTCGAGTGTCGTACATAGCTTCGGACCACGCCATGCTCGACGCTACCCTGAGGGATCCGCTTCAACCTTCTCCACTCTCTCACACCCATCTTGCGTTCTTCCGAGCCAGGCGCTATGCCCTCAATCTTGCGTTTCAGGTCAGCCATATCATCCGCCTCGTGCTGTTCATCGTCATCCAATTCCGACTGAGTTCCTCCCCCTCCGTCCCCTGTCGAACTCCGCTGGAGAGCACTCAGCTCCCGTTGGATAGCCGCGAGTTGCTGACGGAGAAAGAACTCTTTCTGTTGCTTCGACAACGACTCATCGACAGCCGTTGCAATCTTCTTCGTTACCTCAGAGATAGAGGCTTGTTTGAGGAATATCTCCGTAGCCAGTTTAAGTCTCGCTTCAGAATCGGGTGTGCTCAACATGACTGTTGGGAGAGAAAATCAGCCTATACCATGGGCACCGGGGTACATACTTACCTAGTTTATCAGCATACTCCCCATTAATCGTCCCAACCAACACATCCGCCATCCACGGCGCCCGAGCATCCGTCACATCCTCCAACATAGCAGCGATCTTCATATACCCGTCCCGCTTGGACTGCTGCACCGAATCCTTCGCAAGCCTATCCAGCAGTCTCGTAGCCGAATACTTGAACTTCTCGACAGCCTCATGACCCGGTATCCTCTCGGTCGGCGGATACTCGACCTCATAGTGTGCAAGGGTGTTCGTCCACTCGCTGGCAGGCAGAGCAACGGGAGTTGATCGGGACGTGCCGATCCGGACGCGCGTGAGACCGTGAAGCGAAACGAGGTACGGCTGGCGTGAAGCCTTTGCGGGCGGTCTGACGATCCTCAGCACTCTTGCGGCTGTGCCCCATTCTGCGAGCACGGGCTCTGATTGGGGTGCACTGTCGTAGCCGTCGTTTGCCGGCGCTGCAGAGGTGACGGGGACTGCGGCGACAACAGGAAGCGCATCTGATTCTTCTATAAGCGCAAGAATGGCGTCGCCGACGTGTCTGTGGACGGGGAGAGTGAATCTGGAAGCAGGGAGTAAAAGCTGAGGATGCGGGAGCGCAAGGATGGGTAGCTTGGACGCAGCCATGGCGGGCGACCACAGAGGGGTCGGCCTGTGAATCGCGGCCAATAGCACGTGATAGCGGACCGGGGTATCAACTCGGGACGAATTTCTATAATTGCTGGTATGTAATCTACACATTTTACCTACAGCGCAGACTTTCCGGCCTCCAGTATAAAGTTGGCTCCCGTGCTGATATTTACTTGGAGCTCAGGCACCGCGGCGCCCACAAGAACTTTTTCCTCCTTGGTGATCTCCCCGAGCGGATGGATCCGCTCTACTCCGTTGGGCTGCAACCATCCGATCAATCATTCAATCATCGCGGCCTCGTGACCCACTTACCCCGAGCTCAACATTGCTGGCAAAGTACGCAATCTCTGCCCCAATTTCCTTCTTTAATGCTGCGCCTCCTGCCCGGTCGGCCTCCAAGCTGACAAAGGTAGGCGTGACGATGCCCCTTTCGCCCTTGAGCGCCCGGATCGCCTTGGACGCAAACTCTGCGCCAGCGTATGCCATTGAGAGCGTCGCAGATCCAGCACCGTTCTTAGCCTTGACGACCTCATCGCCTCCGTACTGGATCCTGTTCACCAACGCGGGGATATCCGCAGTGGCGGGAAGAGGGTGGGACACTTTTGACAGTAGAGGCACGATCTATGACGGCAGATTAATAATGYGATCTACAGTTTGCGACATACTGACAGTGACACCACTGTGACCACCAACGACAGGGACAACAACTTTGGAAGAGTAAGAAAGATCGCCGTGAATCTCCGCGACAAAAGTAGACGCGCGAACGACATCCAGGGTCGTCACACCGAAGATCCTGTCAAATTTAGGCTCAGCAGCTGCCTTGAGATTCGCGGAGATTTGGCATACCTCTTGGGATCATAGACGCCGTGTTTTTTAAGGACCTCGCTGACGATCGGAACCGTCGAATTGACGGGGTTCGAGATGACAAGTATAAAAGCTTTCGGCGCTGCCTTGGCAATGCCTATCGCCAAATCTCTCACGATACCTGCATTGATCTTACACGAGATAAACAAGYGGCCATATCTTATCAAAGGCAACACACCTTGAACAGATCGTCCCTTGTTCATTTATCAGCCACACAAAACGTAACAATTGACGGAAAAAAGAAAGGATCTGCACCTGGTCATCTATTCATAGAAATGTCAGTTTATCACATGCAACTGTAGGTGTATGACACATACACCGGGTTTGCGCGGAACACCAGCAGGAATCACAACAATGTCGGCACCTGTCAGGGTTTTGGCGAGACCGTCGTTATCGGGGAGGTATCCTTCGACTTTGGCGTTCGAAGGGATGTGCGACAGATCCGCCGCAACACCAGGAGTGTTGACGATATCGTACAGACCGAGCTATGCGTACGACGGTTCAGATCCATCCCTAGGCTCTTGGACGGTAAGAACAAACCTCGGTGACGAGAGGGTTCGTCTTCAACAGAAGCGCGAGAGGCTGTCCAATCCCGCCTACACATCACCGTATAAGCCATCACGCCTACGAATAGATAACAGATTGCGGATAGATAGATGTAGATGGGCATTCCAGACATAGCCTGCGATCATAGCCGCAGTGAAAAGTACACGACAGCTACTCACCAGCAGCACCTAGAACAACAGCTTTGACCATTTTGATTGATGTTAGAAGGAGATGACGTGGACGAAAGATGTGTAAGATGGGAGAAACCAAAGATTGTCGTTTTTAAGACCGGTGGATCGGACCGGGTCCGTAAAAGGCAATTCAATGCTCATGGACCCACCCGAATCGCGGCTTCCATAGCACGCGTTTACGCAACCTTACTTGGCTACAGAAACAGAATTTGTGACTACCTAGTAGGTACAGACTAATTTACACTTGAATTTTTCTTTGGAGACACGATACTAAGCTGATACTTCTATTCTAAGTTTGGCAAACCGCTCTTGTATGAGAAGGCTCTCGTCGGGGTTGTGGGACCTGATCCTGATCCATAGCCAAAGCGTGATACTGGGGATATCGGAATGGRCAAGCTGGGCGAAAGGGGCAACATAAGCCGACTGGATGTCTAGAAATCAAACACTGTTGAACAAATTTGTTTGGAGAGACAACTTTCTAGGACTTACTAGATTTCCGGCTTCGGACAGATGCAAGGAGCTCATGGCTTCACACCCTTTGCGTTTTCTGCACTTGGCGACGAAAAGAAGTAGTCCCACTGCCGATATAAAGAGGGCAATGACTATCACCAAGGTTGCAATCATTATTCTTCGAAATTTGGTGCTTAGATGATCGATGAATACTTGGATGAGATCGTTTCGAGCACATTCTTCATTAGGAAGGGAGATGCCGGTGCTTGTTGGCCACTCCTTGATAGTGCTCGACGATAAAGTGGTGTACGTCGTCGTAAGGTAGGCGGCCGCGCTAGCGCTCTACAGAAGATCCGTCAATCCATCCATCGTCGACATATACAGGTCGATCAGACTCACCAATGCCGAAGAAGGACCGTAAGCTTCATTTGTTGTCTGCGTTGAATGAGGGGAAGGGTTAAGTTGCAAGAAATCGATTAGTCTGTCGTCAGCTGCGTCCATGTGTGTTTAATACCCCTGGGATAGAATCTAGAAGGTTCTTGTCGCATTATATACCAGATGTGCTGAACCGCAATAACCTTGGAAACAGCCCAATCGCTGTAACAATGTCCCTATGTTGGAGTGGACGTGATTAGAATAAAATGATATCGAAACTGCATCAAATCATCTTTGGTCCCGTTTAGGCAGATACTGTGGTTACTATTTGAAAATGTTCCCACGTAGTTCTGCCCATCGCACTCACAGCATGTTTACCCCACCGTGAACAAAGGCCTGCACATCCGGTGTCAATTACACATAAAGCACGAGGCTACCGACTCGGGGTGACTCGGACTTATTAAAGTCCAAGTCTCACCCCGCACGCAGTGGACGATTAACAATAGACTCGAAGAGCACAAGTTGAGTTGTATGAATTCAGCATTATAGTGGTGGATGCGCACTCACTGTTGTGGCGTCATCTGGTGCCTTTTCTGTCATATGTCGGCCCTGAGTGCTGTTGTCGCCCTTCAGCTTCGTTAGCGCCTATAATTAACTGCGGACCGGTCGAAGACAAGGTCATCGAGAATACTTGGTTCACCGAGTTTCTGCTTAGTCGCAAAACGTGAACGCCTGCAACCGAAAAATCTTATGCAGAGCGTTTTACTCTGTATCAATATCAGGCACCCTTGTTCATCGTAGTACGCGCGTACATCGGCTGTCCCGCTGCTATAACACAGGCGATGAAATGATTGGTTCTTCCAGCACATGCGTATGCTGCAACACTAACCGAATAGGCAATAGGCACATCACCTCGACTCGGTTCAGAATGGAAGTCTTTCAGCGTCATTGGTTGCGGGTGATGTGGGATAGATTCTATCACAGCACCATGGTCAATAAATTCTACCAGCGCTTTAGAGGTTTGGTTAACGTCATGTGTAGAGCACCGAGAGGAGCGGACAAAAAGTGATACGTACCACCCGAGGTGTGAGGTACGTTTCAATGACAATCAGGCATGGCCTCTATTACTATCAGTGCCAATCGTTTACTTTTTGAAGGCGTCAACGATTCATATTTAGAAATGGCCCGGTCGGCCGTGTCGGTAAGTGTTGCCTCGCTCCCAGTTCCTCGGTTAGCTGTGCGGTGAGCTAGAATGACATCAGGGAGGCCGGTCAGCGCCCAAAAATAAAAATAAATCACGCGACGATCCAAAAGATGGAACAAAGGTCACAGACAGACTGCCGGTGTGTACCTTCTCTCTTCAAGCTCGTCATATGTGCAACCGTGAGCTTGACTCCACTGATTTATCTGTCCAATCTTTCCCCTCTAATTTTRAACTATCAACCTTTTCTTTGAATAAAAAAAAAGTCTATTTGGCCTGCTTGCAGTATCATTAATAAGGCCAGCCAAACATCATGAGGCTTGTCTGTGTGAACTGATGTTTCGATACTCGTCGTGCGTCGTGAAAGGCCTGAGGTCGCGAAGACCTCTTCGAAGGTGCACGGGAATGGGCCTGTCCGAAGGACGAGGTACCTCTTGTGGCAATCCTCGAGAAGCTTGTAATACTCCTCATCRTGTGGATGTCTGTGTGATACATGGTGAACTGCTTGTCAAGCTCCAGTGTGATAAGCCTTAATGTTGAGGCTTTCAGTGCTATTCAACTGTGTTGCAAACTTTGAGTAATCTTGCTCTCCTTGGCTGAGGGTGCTTAGTCTTCATTGAGCTGTTAGAAGCTTGTTGTGTGTCACACCTTTTGCAATGGGTGCTGTGGGCATGTTGAGAGCCCAGGAATGGGTTATGTAGTCTTTGTGCTCTTGGAAAGGTGACTGAATTGGAGTTGATGACCTGTTTTGCTTTGTAATTGGACTTGCTTCAGTTGTCTAGGAGTTTTGGAAATCATTGTAAAGGCTTTAACATTTTTAAGGCATTGAGAAGGTTTGTATCTTAAGTCACCTGCTGCATGCTGCACTGAACCAATATATATAGTGTGCAGCCTGCAATGTATGGGTATGACAGTGTAGACTAAGGTTCTATTTATGGTAACCAATGATTTGACATTTGGTTTGTTTGTACATAATACATATATACTTCACACCTATATATCTGTGAACAGAGCTGATATCACCATTACACCCAGCTTCCCTGTTTCATCCCACCTTCACTGATTCCTGTATGTGGATGCCCCATGCTAGTAGGAGTGTCTTGATGATCTGATCCAAGCTTTGCTTTTCTTAAATTTGTGACATTCACTTCCAGCTTCTCTGCCTCATCCCACCTTCCCTGATTCCTGTATATGGACACCAAATTGCCCATGCTGTTAAGAGTATCTGGATGATCTGATCCAAGCTTTACTTTTCTTGCTTTCATGACATCTACAAACAGCTTCTCTGCCTCATCCCACCTTCCCTGGTTCCAATATGTGGATGCCAAATTGCCCATGCTAGTAAGAGTGTCTGGATGATCTGATCCAAGCTTTGCTTTTTTTGCATTCATGACATCTATATCCAGTTTCTCTGCCTCATCCCACCTTCCCTGGTTCCAGTATGTGGATGCTAAATTGGCTATGCTAGTAAGAGTGTCTGGGTGGTCCAATCCAAGCTTTGCTTTTGATACACTCATGACATCCACATCCAGCTTCTCTGCCTCATCCAACCTTCCCTGATTCCTGTATATGGATGCCAAATTGCCCATACTATTAAGAGTATCTGGATGATCTGATCCAAGCTTTGCTTTTGATGCATTCATGACATCCACAAACAGCTTCTCAGCCTTATCCAACATTCCCTGATCCCTGTATATGGATGCCAAATTGGCCATGCTAGTAAGAGTATCTGGATGATCTAATCCAAGCATTGTTTTTCGTGCATTCATGACATCCACATCCAGCTTCTCTGCCTCATCCCACCTTCCCTGGTTCCAGTATGAGGATGCCAAATTGGCCATGCTGGTAAGAGTATCTAGATGATCTGATCCAAGCTTTGCTTTTCT
>JNHV02000699.1:0-11620 GCA_001691785.3 Amanita brunnescens Koide BX004
GTGTATGCCAGTGAGCATCGCGGATAAGATGATGAGAGTGGAAAAGAACCCACAAGAATCCAAAGGCTTCAGAAGTCCTAAGGAATTCGTTGTTTGCAGGCAGCCTTATATAGCCCAACCATGGTGCAATCCTGACTTGTCATGTGTTCTCCATGTCGTACTTTCCGGTTCAAAATGGGGTAATTCCGAACACGAAGTTAACACGCTGACCAACTCATCACTCACATTTCTCATGTCATTACTCTAGTATATCATAGATGCAGTCTCGAATCGACTGAATACAGAAATCATAACGCAATCAAATTGCCGAATTAGGAAAGGAGGTACATGGAAGGTGCGCGAGGCATGATGGGTGATTATACAAACGAGCTTGGTTTTACGCTGAGGATTGATCGTGCCTGGGATGCCTAGCGGTTTACCTGATTGGCCTCAGCTTTAGAATTGAATGCAGTGAACTGGGCGCAATTAACTGTCACTCGCTCGTAAGTCGTGGATCACACGTTCACCGCTATTAGGCAATGGTGCCTCGGCGCTTCTCAGTCCATATGGGTAAAAGTGGCAATGAGGGAAAGCCTTGGCGTCTTGGACTTGATGAGTGACGTTAATTTGCACCGCAATATGCAGATGAATAGGCGAGTCGATGAATACAGATACGCAGATATTAAGACTAAAAATTGGGGCAAAGTTGGAGCCCAGATATGTAATGAACTGGCACGTTAATACAGAACAGAGGATACATGCCAATTCCTCACAGAATCTTCCTATCAAGACAGTGCTTACTTAGCGCGACAACTTAACTCGACAAGTGTGGGAACGTGAAACGGAACAGGATTGATGTAGTAACGAGTCTTCTCGGCAAGGAAGTACGACAGAGCTGACGACAGCAGGGAAGTACATTCTGCCAGGGGTGGCGTAATTCAATCTCAGGGAGTTGGCACGGGATTCCTGCATGTAAGCATGTTCCGTTGCTGCCCTTGAAAAGAAGTGAAATAATTGTGTTGATCCAAAGAGCGAGCGCTGAAAATGTCAGAACTCGGATGCTAAAGGCAAAAAATAACAAGAGACAAGACCTGATAGGACAGAAGCTAATTTAGCATGGGTACAGCATCTCATTGTAGATGTCTAAATTGAAATGTCGTAACGCCCGCCTCGGCCCTCGATTCAGCGCTCAATGTTAGTCACCGTTCTAAACACATCAGCCAGTAGAAAATCGCGGTGTAACTGACCGAGCAAGAGCCAACCGAACCTGGCACTCGGAGCATCTCGTTCTAGATGTTTAAGTCTAATGTCGTAAACCTGGCTAATGGGTACATATTTGCTTATACCAACCAATAGTTGCGCTGATTGCTGTCACCGCGCACCTATCCCTGACAATTCAGCCTGGGCGCGATCGTTAGAAATTCGTTCCTTATCGGCCCTGCAATTGAATGCCCTCCAGCATGTGAGATGGGTTCGTTCTCGCCATTTGATGCGCTGAGCGCTCACCGCTGTCTGATGTCAGGTAGAGCCTGGCAGTGGCATGGCGAATCGTCGCAGGAATAACCTCCGGGGTCCGAGGACTCGCGAGGAGACAAGCAACAGACGTCAATGATCAATGGCATGCTGCAGTTGATGTATGCAATATAACTGCAACTATTGTAACATGACTTTGATCTTGTATGCATTACGGGGTTCCGATGTTTACCAAAACCCATTTAGCTTTCATCGTTAACCCTTGAATCGCGTGCCTCGCGTGTTGAATTTCTCCGAATCACTTGAACGTTACTGCAGACCCTATTCAAACGTTGCTCAGCATTTGTCTGTGCTGCAACGCCCACATTGGGGGTAGCGAAGGTAGAGTAGGCGATTCACATACCAGCAATGAGCCATTGAGCTCAACCGGCGGCATGAACATACTTGAAGATGGCTGACACAAGGTTTGACAGATGTCGTCGTCGGCGCCGTCAGGGATCGTCGCATGTTGATCTCGAATCCATCATTGGAGCATAGTACATTAACCCCCTGGAGAAATTGACATTCAAGTGGACAAGATTGGAGCACTGAGTGGTGGGAGCTGACCCATTCGTAAAGTATTCTTGAATGTCGAACTTGCGTTCAATGCGCTAAGCATACTATTCCCAAGAGCGTATGCGTATCAGACTAAGATAAATATTTGAATGTTTTATGAGGTAGTTCGAAAACGTACATTAGCGTTGCGGCTTCTTCGAAACCACGTAACAATTCTAGGCCTCAACACTATTTCAGCGTTAGGCCCAATGCACTGCTTGTCAAAACTTGCAAAGCAAAAGATGCGAACTTGCTTGGGAGAAACAACTCTAGCACCATCACCGGTAATTCCCGAGGCGCGACTTGCGGAGCCAAACAAGAGGACGTTTCCATGAAGGAGGTGAGGGGCAGGAGGACAAGGTAAGCACCCCATCCGCCGTATTTATTATCATTAATTCTGCGCAGCGAATGTGCCCCCGGCGAGCGCCTAGGGCTCAGCGAATGGCAGTACGATCCCTCTGCTTCAACCAGATAGGCCGTCTTCCGCAATATACATCTGAAATGGAGCCCTCAATGCCAGCACTGCCTGCTTAGCCTCGACATCCGCCCACGGACGCGCCCCCAGCATCTTCAACGGGCACAGCTCCTCGTCGGATGCACGGAGCCACGCGTATAATCATACTAGCCATTATGCCAGCAGTTCGGTCGGCGGGCTGGGCACAGAGGATGATGGCGATCTGTTGGACGAGGATCACGCTGCCCGCATTCGTTCCGCGGTCCTCGGACGACACGCTATAGCGACGGCGTCGAGCGAGAACGTCGCCTTGCTGCAGAGAGTGAAGAGTGAGCTGAAAGAAACGAACTAGTGTGTAGACCCGTTTCGTTCGGTGCCAACATTCATCATGACAGCCTGCAGGCACTCAACAAACTAACGCTGATGGCCCGGCTGACGTCGCCTGCACCAGCTCTATCTTCTCCTGTATCTCGCCCTCGTTTAGCCGATCATGCAGGTGACTGCTTCGCTTCTTCCGCCTGTGATAACACCGCAAGAACCACCTCTGTCAGGGTCTGAGACTAAACGACCTCTTCATCAATTTATGCATACCATCCCAACTCTTCCAGCCCCTCACTGCATCACATGATTAACTTGGTGAATCCACCCACTGCTGTACAAGACACCATTCAAAACGCCCCTGGATAGCTTCTCTCGCCTCTGCTTCCGTATCAACGCCCTACCACCCACGCGCGCTTATATTTTTGGATGCTTATGAGTTTTTTGCTACTATATGCGCGTTTCTGACATGAACTGCCATTCAAGTATGTTTGAAATGAATACTCTCTATGTATGCTGTTCATTATCTAGATCCGAATCCGCCTTTGGCTGGATCTGCATATGAATTTTGCAGCTTTTGCGAAGCACAATAATTCTTTGGCATTCACGCTGCCTGTCCTGACCTGTCATGTCCCTTCATCTCGGTTCTTGGCATTGTTGAGAGGGCCCTGCTGAGTCATGGTTCCTATTTCACTTGCTGATGTTGAAATTTGCCCGGCAGTCGTGAACAGGGACATGCGAATGCATTTTGTCCGATGTGGTCAGTTATAAGATGGTTGTCGTTGATTGATCAACGATGATCCGAGATGGGCTCTGTTTGCTGTTGGCCGTTGAACGTTGAACGCACCAATGATGGGGTAAGGTTTGATTATTGCAATGAATGCCGTTCCCGTCCGCTTAATTTACCTAAAAAGAAAACTCTCCTTACATCGCCCAAACTCATGATTATTGATACAGCCCACACCCGACGGGTTGCATACCCATGACCTTGTCTACTAGACATAATTACAGAAAACTTTAGATGGTGAAAGCTGTGGTTCGTGATCGTCCTATACACGTCACTGTTGACGGAAAGAATATTGCAGGGCGATCGACAAGATGCTATCATGGCAATATCCAGAATTCAGACGGGACGTTTGGAGGCAGACCCGGACAGACGGCTCATCTCCTTCCGACAGATGCGTTCGGCCAAATGGTGGATGGGATCAGATCGACCGGAAAGTTCCAGTCTCTTGGTGGACGCATATACATATGGAATTTTTGAGAACGAGAAGACGTACAAATACTTTATGAGTTTGGAACAACAAGACTGATTGTTCCTCGTAGCATAGAATAGTGACGTGGAGCGGTGAGCACTGAATTATGTGGTGAGTTATGCTTGTCCTTCATCAACGAGGACCGTCCTAAGCTGGTTAACGACGCTCGCAGCTTGGCTGCGGCATAACAGTGACAACAATTGCAATTATATGAAAAACGCACTGACCCCTCTTCCTCATTTTTTGCGCCAGTCATGGTGGGGAAACAGTTGATTATGCAGAACTATCCAAGAGATCCGATTCCTCTGGCTTACTCAAACTTAGGCGACTCGAGGCACCACCACTTGTTCATCACATATACGGCTGGCAATCAGAGTAAATTCCTTGGGTTTTGAGTACGAAGATGTGGCGGTCGTGTCAACCGATAGTAAGTAACAAGACTCCACACCTCGCTACATCCGAGTGCTAACACTTTGTCAGCTTTCCCCAAAATCTTTGATGCAATTATGGTCGACATGGTGGAGAGCAACGGGTTTTAATATATCCAGTAGTAAGTACATTGAAATGTCGTTCGTTTATTGTTCCTAGCTCTGTAAACGTAAAGCTGGAATTGATTGAAGTCACTAGGCGTAGAAAGTAAAAACCAGGATGGTTATATACCAAGAACAAATCGTGTCGAGGCGTCATGGTTTCCGGCATTGACTAGAGCAATCCAACAAAATCCGTCGCATGTTATAAGCAATGCATACAATGACACTGGATTACAAGTCGAAACATCAAGTCATTCCACCTAATCGCGTCCGCTTTGTCAGACATCGATATCAAGGCAGATGTCAAGGAAGAAATCCCAGTCGTCGCAGTCGTCGCGGCCCCTGCCACGGCCACGTCCACCCCAACCGCGGCCACCATCTCCACCCCAACCGCGGCCACCATCTCCACCCCTACCACGGCCATCTCCACCCCTACCACGGCCACCGTCTCCACCTCTACCACGGCCACCCCTACCACGGTCAGCGTCGCTGCTGTCAGCCCTACTCACAAGGGAAGCAGCACCGTCAGAAAGGCATCCAGCAGCGAAGAGGGAACACTGACCTTCCCACAAGGGAATCTGGCATGGCATCTGGCATGGCAGCTGGCATAGCAGCTGCGCTCATGGTCATGATAGCAAGGAAGCCGAAAATAACGCTCAAATACTTCATTGTGAAAGTGTTTCTGTGGGCACTACGATGTGTATGCCAGTGAGCATCGCGGATAAGATGATGAGGGTGGAAAAGAACGCACAAGAATCCAAAGGCTTCAAAAGTCCTAAGGAATTCGTTGTTTGCAGGCTGCCATTTATAGCCCAACAGTGGTGCAATCCTGACTTGTCATGTGTTTTCCATGTCGTACTTTGGGGTTCAAAATGGGGAAATTGCGAACACAAAGTTAACACGCTGACCAACATCACTCACATTTTTCATGTCATTACTCTAGTATATCATGGACGCAGTCTCGAATCGACTGAATGCAGGAATCAATCGAATTGCCGGATTAGGAAAGGCGCAACACGGGAAGTTAAACTATGTGCGAGGCACGGTTGATGATCATACAAATGAGGTTAGTTTTCCACTGAGGATTGATCGTGCCTAGAGTCCCTAGCGGCTTACCTGATTGGCCGCTTAGCTTCAGAATTGGATAGAGTGGGTGCAATCGTAAGTCGTGGATCACACGTTCACCACTATTAGACAATGAGGTAAAGACTTGGCGTCTTGGACTTGATGAGTGACGTTAATTTGCACTGCAATACATGTCAGATGGATAAGCGAGTCGGCGAATATAGATACACAAATATCAAAACGAGCCAAGTTGGAGCCCAGCTATGTAATGAAGTGGCGTATTCATACAGAACAGACGGTGCATGTCAATTCTTCACAGAAACTTATCAAGACGCTGCTCACTTAGCGCGACAACTCGACAAAACTACGACAAGTGTGGGAACGTGCACGTGAAACGGAATGTAGCAACGAGTCTTCTTGGCAAGGAAGTATGACGGAGCTGACGACAGCCGGGAAGTACATTCTGCCAGGATCAGTCTGGTGGCGTAATTCAATCTTAGGGAGTTGACACGGGATTCCTGTATGTAAGCATGTTCCGTTGTTGCCGGCGCCACTGAAAAGAGGCGAAGTAATTGTGCGAGTGTGCTGAAAGTATCAGAACTTGGATGCGAAAAATCACAAGAGGCAAGACCACAATAAGACCGATAGGACAGGAGCTAATTTAGCATGAGCATAGCATCTCATTGTAGATGTTCACATTGCAATGTCGTAAAACTTGCTATCTGCCTTGAGAGCTATTCCGGGGGTTCAACATCAAGGTTATCACCGTTCTAAACACATCAGCCAATAGCAAAGGGGAAGACCACGGTATAACAGACCGACTTGGGGCGAGGAACATCTCGTTCAAGTCCAATGTCGTAAAACTGGTCACCAGTTCACCTGCCTCAATAAGTATTTGCTTATACCAACCAATAGCTGCGCTGATTTCTGTCACCACGCACCTATCCCTGACAGCGATAATTTAGCGCGATCGCTAGACATTCGTTCCTGATCGGCCCTGGAATCGGATACCTTCCAAAGCAATACAAGGACACATCCCAACCCGCGTGTGAGGTGAGAAAGCTGAAAAAAGGTGGGTGATGCGTTCTTTCTCGCCATTTGATGCGCTCTCCACCGCCGTCTGATGTCAGCTGAGGTAGAGCCTGGCAGCGGCATGACGAATCGTCGCAGGAATAACCTTCGGGGTCCGAGGAGACAAGGAACAGACATCAATGATTAATGGCATGTTGATGCACGTGCAACTGTTGTAACTTGACTGTGGATCTTGTATGCATTATAGGATTCCGATGCTTCCCAAAAACCATTTAGCTTTTATCGTGAACCCTCGAATCGTGCGCCTCGCGTGTTGAACCTCTCCGAGTCACTTGAACGTCACTCCAGACCTTATTCAGACGTTGCTCAGCATTTTTTATCTGTGGCGATGCCCACATCTGCATTTATCTTTGCCCCACGGGAGGCTGGCGATAGCGCAGGCAGAGTAGGCGATTCGCATACCATCATGTCAATGAACCATTGAGCTCAACCGGCGGCATGAATATACTGAAGATGACTGACACAACGTTGGACGGATGTCGGCGTCGGGGACCGTCGCATGTTGATTTCGAATCGATCATGGGGCATAGTACATTAACCCCTTGAGAGAAATTAACATTCGAACGGACAAGATTGGAGCACTGAATGGTAGGAGCTGACCCATTATGTGATAAGCATGTTTTTTCAAGAACTTATGCGTATTACACCAAGATATATATTTGAATATTTTATGAGGTAATTCGAAAACGTACATTAGCGTTGCGGCTTTTCGAAGCCCCGTAAACCATGTCTTTTGACCCGATGCAATGCTTGTTAAAAATTACAAAGCAACCAAAATGGGCGCTGAGAGTAGTAGGGCATATTTCTACACCAGTGCAATGTCTCTCAAAGATGCGAATGGAGAAACAACTCCAGCATCGTGACATCCTGATGTTTCCTTCCCTAGTGACGAGTGTGCGACTTGCCAAGCGGGAGCCAAACAAGAGGACCCACGCACCGCCGTTAAGTTAGAGATGTCGGGCGCCATCGTACGCGTCGGTTTCCATGAAGGACAAGAAGGTCGGTGAAGAAGAGAGACAGGAGGGCAGGTAAGCCCCCTCCCACCCTATCCGCCATCTGTTTTCACATAGTTCAGCAACAGACTAACCCTCTCTTAACCAGGACAAGCCGTCTTCCGCAATATACATCTCAACGCCAGCACTGCCGCTCAGCCTCGACATCCGCGGACGCACCTCCAACATCTCCAACCTCCCCCAAAGTCTCTCAGACCTCCCAGAACCTCAAAGTCCAATGCTCAGGACTCAGCAGTAGCTCTGGTCTTCCGTCGCCGCCGGCAACCAACTCACGGGCGATCTGACCAGCGCAACGGGCACTGCTCCTCGGATGCACGGGACCACGCGTAAAATCAAGACTAGCCAACATGGGCTGGGCTCGGAGGATGGTGGTGATTTGTTGGACGAGGATCACACTGCCCGCATTCACTCCGCGGTTCTTGGACGACACGGCATGGCGGCGGCGTCGAGCGAGAACGTCGCCGTGCCGCAGAGGATGAAGCGTTTGGCCGAAAGAAACAAACTAGTGTGTAGACCCGTTTCGTTTGGTGTCAACAATGATCATAGCAACGTGCAGCCACAAACTAATGCTAATGGCCCGGTTAGCGTTGCCCGCACCGTCGAGCAGAGTTGCATCTTCACCTGTATCTTTACCGTCTTCGCCCTCCTCGTGACCGATCCGCCTGTGATAACACCACAAGAATCACCTCTGTCAGGGTTTGAGACGGAACGACCTCTTCATCAATGTATTCATACCATCCCAACTCTTCCAGCCCTTCACTGCACCAACTCGGCGCATCCACCCACCGCTGTACAAGACACCATTCAAAACACCCCCGGATAGCTTCTATCGCCTCTGTTTCCGTATCAGCACCCTGCCTCCCATCAACGTCACGCGCGTTTCAAACGCCATCTCCCCATGCACAGCTCCTTACCAAAATGCGGTCGTAGTACACCTAGCACCAGCAGTTCGGGCGGCAGTAATGCTGGTCGCGTGCCCAGATTAGGAGAAGATACGAGGAAACTGACGATATGGTGCTGGGACAGTCACGTCTTTCCGGTCATCTCGAAACTCATTTGATATGAAAAGTCATTTTCCCAGAGAGCTCTACAGAGACGAAGAGTAGAATGAGGAAATGCCGCCGGTAATGCAGACGAAGAATCAGTTATGTAGAGGGGTCGAAATTGCGGAATATTTGCTCAACGAGGTCATCGATTGACCCGCAATGATTTCCCTGTCCCTCTCTCTGTCCTTTTCATCAATGAGGTGAACGGCATCTAGTTCTTGAGGGTGTAGTATGTGTGTCTGTGCGCGCGCAAGCCAGCAGGAGCCGTTCTCCTCACGTCGTTTTCTTTTCCATTGCCATCTTTTCCTCATGGGACAAAGAAGTCACGGACCGTGGGCCAATCGACTCCAATGGTTTTCTTCTTTCTAAACTCGTCCAGCGGCGCCTTCTAAACGCTCTTCTCTCGATCTTCTTCTCTTTCCAATCTTCCATTCCTTTTCTGGCTGAGCCCAACGGCTTCGAATGCTTCTCCAACCACAGTTCTCCGCGGAGTATCATGCGGGTAAAGACAACAAGATAGGCATAGCATAGGAATATATACCGTCGCCGACAAGGACACGGTCAACATATGGGCATTGATCCGCATTCCTACAGCTAGTCTTGGGGTCCTGGAACTCCTGTTGTCACGCTCTCCATATGGGGTTTATTTGTATCCAGATAAACAAATCTGCGCACAGCCATCACCGTGCGCCACGTTCTGCCGTGTTCAACCAGGAGTTAGAAAGCCATCGCCTCCRTGTCAAATCTCGTGTTGCCTATTCCTCTACTGCGATGATCTGCAAGCAGATATCCAGATCCCATTCATTTGAACCCCGAGGAGCTAAGTTCTAACGGTGTTTGAACTTCGGCATCAGTTTGGTGTTCGCCGTTCGGTGGAAATCTTTGTACGTGTACGCCCTTACCTTAACTTTATTGAATGTTCATGATATATTGACCAATTACAAGGCATTATGTTACCACGAGCGTCCCACAAGCCACGAGTTTGACGATGGCATCCTCAAGTTTGCACAACCGAAATCCGGAAGGGAAAAATCAGTATGATCCTGTCTGTGAGTCGACAATGTCCAGTTTTTATTATCATTTCTCATTATCCTAGTATCAGCCAATGATCCAGTCCTTCAAGAGGCTCTGAGAAAATACCATCGGGGCTTAATTACGGATAATGACCGAATTTCTGAACTGCTATTCGCTGATTATGGGATTACAATGAAGTAGGTTCAATGAGTTTTGGATTGATATCTGCTCATTCATCTCTTACTAGGCCCAGGACCATAAAAAAGCGCCGTGAGCAGCTTGGACTTGTGGGGAGTAGGAAGACGATGAAAATAATTGATGCCAAAGAAGCCGAACAGCTCATTTTAGATCAAATGGACGATGACGTTGCGAGACATCAGGGTCCCAGAATGATACGACACAAGATTGCCATGAAAACAGGCAAACACCTTCCACGCGACTATGTTTCAGACATTATGCATACACACGACCTTGATGGATTTGCAAAACGTGATCCTACRGCCAAACGTATTCACCGTGAGCCAAAGGTCCCACTTGGTATTAACGAGCGGTGGTCAGCAGAYGGACACGACAAGCTCAATGGAATTGGTTTTCCGGTTTGGGCTATTGTTGATGATGCTGTTGGGAAGTGGTTAGGTATCTGGGTAGTGCCGAGTAACCGCCTAGGCAACATCATTGCTTACTTATATCTCGAAGCTGTTGAAAATGCCGGAGGTCTGTCTTATACACGAGTTTATTCAAAACTTGCTAACTGTTGCAATTTCCTGTAGGAATGCCACTTCAAAGTACAACGGATTGTGGGTCGGAAACAACCCAGCTTCATGCTATTGCCAAAGCTTTACGGTAAGATCCATTTATACTCTATGGTTTATCACATTTTTATTTTTGTTGTTTGAAGTGATGCTTTTCACCCTGATGTTTGTGGAGTAGAGACGCCCGCACATGTTTATGTCCGGAGTGTTCACAATATTTCTATTGAGCGTAGTTGGTTGCGTTTACGCTTAGAGTTTGGTGACAGCGCAGTGGTTGCTTTTAAGAAAGCCGAGGAGGATGGAGTATATCTCCCTCACATTCCTGAGCACATGTTCGTTCAATTATTTCTACTATCATCTTTGAACTAATCAATGCRGCATTATCCAGCCAGCTGTGTCAATGGCTATGGCCAAAGCTTCTGCGAAAGCTTGCAAAGGAATTCATGGACAGTCGTAATGCATACCGGTCGCGCCGTGATCATGACAAACCTGGCCCGTCTGGCATGTCTCGCAATGAGGCATATAGTCTTCCTCACAAGTGGGGAGGCCGGCAGTGTCTTCTTGACGTCGATCTAGATGTTGTTTCCGAAATTAAGGACTTCATCAGCAACGGTGAAGATCTCTTCCGCTTCCCCCTTGTCACTGCCGAATTTGAAAAGCAAGCCGAGGAAGTTTATCAGTCCCTCCATATTCGCAACCTCACTCTCTTAAATGTCTGGAATGTATTCCGTATGATGTTACCCCTTCTGTTTCCTTGAATGTATTATTTCTTATAGACACCGCCAAAATTGAATTTAGACTTTGTTCCGCATTCTCTAAGATTCTCCTGCTTTTTGAGAACGCCAGGGAATGCCTATTTAATTTCCAGTTCATGTATAGCAGGTTTCGCTCAGAAGAGGTGTGCCTTGTTATTTCTTTCCTCAACGTGAATTCTAACGTGAACTCATTAGCTGGCGAGCCACTTATAAGTTATCATGTCAACTGTTTGCACTGTCTGCGAGCATCCTGACCACATTCTGCGCGGAAGTTTCATG
>JNHV02000700.1:0-11738 GCA_001691785.3 Amanita brunnescens Koide BX004
GAAAGAAGGATAACGTAACGTACCGAATGGCGGTGAGGTCATGTCTATTTCTTCAATGCGTCGCCATCCCAATTTAAATATCCAGACGAAAAAATATGGATGGTGACAGCAAGCCGACTTTTAAAGAGACATCTGCAGATTCCAAGATCTACTTCAGCCATTTCATCAAGATACATGATCCTCGTGTGGTGAATCGAAAATACTTATGGATGTTAATTGCTCGTGGAGCAGCAGTTTTTTGTGCCAACAATCAAGTCGGTGTTGATATTGTGATACCGTTCACATTTTACGATGCCGAGCTTGGACGAAGGAACGTTTCCGCTATCTTGATCCAGGTGAAAAATGACCGAAATTTTTCAACAACCCCGAGACGTTGGTTGTTCGAGGGGATGGATCCTTTCTTCGTCGGTGTGTTTGATCATTCAGATGATAAACCACTGCCTGTGATACGGATGGTTTTCGCATTGTCCTCTGCAAAATCYGGTGTCACAATCATGGAACCACAAAAGACAAAGTATCTCCGAAAAGCCAAAGCAAAGAAGTCACTACCATACACGTCTTATGATATCTGGTGTGCTGGAGCTTTTGCGAAGACGTTCGCAGTGATCAACAAGTCTGAGGAACAAGTGTACGAACAGCTACTCAAAGTATACAACCCATATCCGGAGTCATATGAATCGACATTGGGATTGGCCGAACAAGAAGCACGGAGGCGGTCCATGACCCCTGGAAGTATGGTAAATGCGAATCATTGGAAGGCCTTCGGAGGCGCTGAGGAAGGCGCAGATGAAGAAGTGGACGAGACGGACGAGTATGATTATGGTATTGAGTCAGAGTAAGATTGAAATGATAATCGTTCATGCGCTTTCCTCGAAGCGCTATTCACTCAGACAAATATCGTGCTGCGAGTTCAATGAGCTATGATAAAATGGCGGCTGACTTCAGAGCTTTTATGATTGAGGGTAGAACAACAACAGGAAGAGATTCTTTTTGGATGTTATTCACAAGCCAAAGCATGGCAAAACCAGCATTTTTGAACGACTCAACGGGATAAGCTTCCCAGTCCTGCTGCTGCTACCCGTCCCCTTCTATCGATATCATTCCTAAATTACATCAATCTCCTCCACTTTAACCTCTACCTTCTCCGCCGTCTCGTCTACAATGGTATTACCCGAATCTTTATCATCCTTAACGTCGATTGTTCTAATAGGTCCCTTGAACCAATATTTTCCGCCATACTTTGGACAGTAAAAGTATGTCGTCGAYAGGATTAATACACTYCCTGTTGAACGTGATGTAAAAAAGAACAAAAGCTACGCCAGAAGGGACATACCGAAAAACACTACTGCGTAATTCATGTYTTGTGATGTTGGGCYCGGGTTCCCAGGGAAGCAGAAAACGACCATCATCAGAGCCATGAATAACGTCCCAACGATAGCGATAGGCAGGCTCTACAAGAAAAACGGCGTGGTACATATTGAGGGCATCGATCAATAGTATAGAAACAGAACACGTACGAATATCCCTAGATGGAAAGGCCCGCGCGAGATCTCCTGACCTCCAAAATGCCGAGCGAGGATGGGAATGGCCCAAGACGCATACTGTGCAATGACTGCAAGCGAGAAGATGGCGCCTATTGCGTTCGAGCCGGCAAAAGACAAAAGGCCTAAGAGTAATGCTACTGCCGCGGCAAACCATACACATCGGACTGGTGCTTGCACTCGAGGATTAATATGGTAAAGCCAATTGGACAAAGGAAACCCTCCATCACGCGAGAAGGCAAATATCTGCCTAGATCCGGCTGTAAGCTGGTGGATGTGAGCCTAGACTAAACGAAATGGGAAGCCGCAGCTCACAATGGTCGATCCCATCGCAAACCTATAGAGTCAAGGCTGAATCAATCAATCACGTTCTTTGCATGGAAACGTACTGTAGGATAATAATGAAAGACCATATAGCCAGCGTTCCTTTTTGCCCRAATGAGTTGAAAAGGATCTGTCGAGTCATTGTGTCAGTGACGAATTCGAAAGACACTCGCATTACCATCGCTCAACTGTAGCCATCGGTTGTCCGATAGGATTATCGACGATACTCTGTAAATCCGATCCCATGCAGAAGGTCAAGGCTACGTTGACGCCTTWCAAATACATTTCAACACATAACTAGGAGGAAAAGAAAACTAAGGGGACTCACCCCATCCGAGAAAAATGCCGGACAGAGTGGCGAACAAGATCCCATATGGGATCGCAGTTCTGGCGTTCCTAGCCTCTTCACTAATATGCACAACCGAATCCAGCGAACCTAAGAATATTGGTCGGCTTCGATACCATCAACATAACATTTGCTCACAGATTGTCCAAAGAGGAGTCAAGAAACTAAGTATGAACGCAAAACCGTCTGGCCAGCTCGTTTCTATTCATTGACGAATGTCATTAAAYAACAAGTAGCTATGTAAATGTTTTCACTCACGATTAGTAAAATTTCCAAATGCGTATCTGGCACTATTTCTGAATTCCTTTGGTGTAGCGGCAGGAACGGCGATTATCATAACAAGCGCCAGACTATGAATTGRGTTAGGCTTAAGGGGCGAATATTTGAAGTAAATACGTTACAGAATGTTGAGACCGATGTAAGGCCACTGCAATCGCGCAATGACGGCGGGACTCAGATTGCAAATCAAAGCATGCAACAGAAGGATGAGACAATATACACCGCTTTAGCACGAACAGCAAAGTGAATGGGGCATAATTGAAAAACAGCGGGAAGGACACCTACAACGTTTCCCCAGCCGTTGCTTGGAATTTCGATCCTGAGCCAATGCTAGCAGCAGCCATAATCTGCACCGCACATCCCCAATCTATTGACGCTAGAGCTGCAATGTTTTCGACCGTATTGCAATCTGCGGACCGGGGTTAACCATGTCTACCGAATGACGTTTCAGATTTTGGCAACACTTACAACCGACTGTCCACGATAAGAAATGTCTCCATTTGGGGGATGAAAACATGAATGTCCAAAAGTACAGTCCTCCCGATGTCGGCGCCGCAGAGCCTAGCTCAGCCAATGAGAGGGCAATACACGTAAGGAACACGCCACACGTCGCCCACTAACGGACCATGTCAGCAATAGAAGAAATTCCTTTCTTCTCCACTTACTCCCCAGACCATGGCCGACGGACCTCCATATGGTATCGAATATAGGAGGGCGGAGCTTTGTGTATGTGTATTTCGTTAGCTTTCCCTCAAGCTCGTGAGACTTGAAACATACGCTATGGATGGCACTAGGCCAATGATGGTGAATCCAATACCGAAGACCTCCAACGGCGAAAAGTTGCGTTTTAACTCTACATGTGCCGTCGGTTATGCGTGGTCTGGGCCGGTGAAAGAGAGGAGGGCAGACCTTGCTTGTACCCGAGGCTGGCCAGCAGCGTGTCGTCGCCATTGCCCTGTGTGCCCCCCGGGCCATCGATTCTGGTACTAAGACTGATTTCATCGATCTGGTCTTGTGCAGACATTCCTCAGAGAACACGTTAATAGTGACTAGAGAGGAGGTCTATAGAGCACATGGGCTGAGTGCTGTTCTTATAAGATCAGAAGCACTCCAAGACGGTATCATACCGACAAGTGGCGTTCTTCTTATCAATTTGTAGGTTCGCATTGTAGGGTTGATATGTTCCTAATGAATTGTGGTTCCTAATATTTTGAATACATTAGTAAGTTGTATTCATGAAGGAGATTACATACCTTGTCAGTTGATTCCTGACAAGCTCCATGCAAACAATCATTATAGATATATGCGTAGCGAGCACGTCAACTGTGCAATGTGGACGGGTTGAGATATATTAGCCGATTGAATAAACCTATTCCTGCGCGCTGTCATACGGATGTAGATGAGTGATTGCCGGAAATAAGATTTTGACGAAGGAGGGTATTCACTACCCGAAAGCGGATAGATTTTTTTTTTTCATACGGATCCACTGCCTCCGTTGATTTTTTCCAGTACTAACAGAATCGGTGAGGCCTCGGAGTTGGAACTGAAGCTGCCACGTCTAGGCATCCGTTGAAGCTTGTTGGACACGAGGAGTGCCCGTCTGTCGGCGTTTGAGATCGGTTAGTTACTAGCGCGGGCCAGTAGCCGGTAGGTATCATGAGGGATGCCATTCTGCAGTGGATACTGCTAGAGTTGAACATCGGCGATATGATCTTGTGCCTGACATCTGTTTCCCACAATTCCGAGCCCTAAGGGCGCGGTACCGGTTTTACAATCTCAAAATTGTGATGATAACGCTTGCGAAGCAGGGAATGAATGGTAAAGATAAAGAACTTCGCTACGGCTCCATGCACGTCGGCCGTGCCCCAAGAGTAATGGTAACACACGGGACAAACGTTACATAAACTGAATGCTTGAATAGCCCGCCCGTCTGCGCTCAGTAAACGAGGGAGTGAAAAGGAAATCCCGTTCTCAAATGCGCATCTATCCATATCACAAGCGGCGGTTAAAATCCCCATGCATGTATCGCCTCCATCTTCTGCTCCGCCTCGTTAGTTATGGTAGTATTGCTATCGTTACCATCGATTGTTCTAACAGGTCCCTTGAACCAATATCTTCCACCATACTTTGGGCAGTAAAAGTATATCGTCGCCAGGAATAAAACGCCACCTGTTGAACGTGATATGAAAAGAGCTAGAAGAGAGGGAATAAAACATACCGAAAACCACTACTGCGTAATTCATGCTTTGTGATCCTGGGTTCGGATTGGCGGGGAAGAGGAAAATGATGGTCATGACTGTCATCCACGACGTTGCAATGAAAGCGATAGGCAGGCTCTACCAGAGCGATGATAAGCAACAGCCTCGTTCAATTGCATAGACAAGGAACACGTACGAATACGCCTAGATGGAAAGGCCCGCGTGAGATGTCCTGACCTCCAAGATGCCTAGCAAGGATCGGAATTGACCAAGATGCGTATTGTGCAATGACACCGAGCGAGAAGATGGCGCCGATTGCATTCGGGCCGGCAAAAGACAAGAGACCCAAGAGCAAAGCTACCGCCGCTGCGAACCATACACATCGAACGGGTGCATACACGCGACGGTTAACATGGTAAAGCCAACCGGACAAAGGAAATCCTCCATCGCGCGAAAAGGCGAATATTTGCCTGGACCCAGCTGTAAGCTGGTGGATGTGAGCCTAGATCGCACGAGATAGAAAGCCGCAGCCCACAAGGTTCGATCCCATTGCGAACCTGTATAGAGTCAAGGTTGAACCAATAAAGCATGTTCTTTGCATGGCAACATACTGTAGGATAATAATAAAAGACCAGATCACCAGAGTCCCTTTTTGTCCTAATGAATTGAACAGGATCTGTTAGGTCAGCTTGTCAGTGAGGAAGTCGAAAGGCACTAGCGTTAACATCGCTCAACTGTAGCCATAGGTTGTCCGATAGGATTATTGACGACATTCTGTAGATCCGGTCCCATAGAGAAGGCCAGGGCCACGTTGACACCTTCAGATATCTCGGAATACGTAACTACGCGGAAAAACAAACTAAGAGCTTACCCCATCCAAGGGCAACGCTTGACAGAGTAGCAAACAAGATCCCATATGGGATTGCAGTGTTGGCGTTCTTAGCCTCTTCACTTATATGCACCATCGAATCCAGTCCGGCTAAGAATCTCGGTCGGCTTGTCGATACCACCGTGGTAAACATATGTTTGCTTACAGATGGTCCAAACAGGCGTCARGAAACTGAGTATGAACGCAAAACCGCTTGGCCAGTTCGTTTCTGTTCATTGACCAATAAATGTCATTGGAAAAGAGCAGCTAAATCCTTTTACTGACGATTGGTAAAATTTCCAAATGCGAATTTGGCACTATTTCTGAATTCCGTTGGTGTAGCGGCAGGAACGGCGATTATAATGGCCAACGCTAGACTATGATATGGACTAGGTTAGGTTTTGAGGGGACGAATAAGTGAATGGGTACTTTACAGAAGGTTGAGAGCCATGTATGGCCACTGTAATCGTGCCATGACGGCGGGACTCAGAGTGCAAAGTAATGCATGTAGTACGAGGATGGCACAAAATACACCGCTGTAGCACAAGCAGTGGGGTGAATGGGGGCTTCAAAACAACGGAGAGAACACCTACAACGTTTGCGAATTAGTTGCTTGGAATTTCGACCCTGAGCCAATGCTGGCACCAGCCATGATTTGTACCGCACATCCCCAATCTATGGCAGCTAGACCCGCAACATTTTCGATCGTATTGCAATCTACGGGCCCGGGGGTCAAACCGTGCACCGAATGACGCTTGGCGAAACTTACAAGCGACTATCCACGATAAGAAATGTCTCCATTTCGGAGGCGAAAACATGAAAGTCCAAAAGTACAGTCCTCCCGATGTCGGCGCCGCAGAGCCGAGCTCGGCCAATGAGAGGGCGATGCACGTAGCGAATACGCCACAGGTTGTCCACTAATGATCATGTCGGCAAGAGTAAAACGACATCGTTTTCACTTACTCCCCAGACCATGGCCGATGGCCCTCCATATGGTATCGAAAATAGAAGGGCGGATCTTTGTGTATTTGTATTTCGTCAACTTTTCTCTGTGGRACTGATGCAACGCGCAACATACGATATGGACGGCACTAGGCCAATGAGGGTGAATCCAATACCGAAGACTTCTAACGGCGAAAAGTTGCGTTTGAACTCTGCATGTGTCGTTGGTCATGCGTGCTCTGGGCCGGCGAAGGAGAGGTAAGCAGACCTTGCTTGTACCCGAGGCTGGCCAACAGTGAGTCATCGATGTCGTCCGTGAACACTGTGCTCTGGCCGGCTCTGGAACTAAGATTGGATGCAACGACTGGGCTTTGTGCAGCCATTCCTCTCCAGGACGATGCTAATATCGATCCTAGAGGAGGTATATAGAATATGGGCGAGCCCCGGACTTATAAGAAGCACTTGTCCGAGTCGGACCGTCGGTATGGGCCGCCAAGGGGTAGGCCCGAGGTCTCTTTCTTCTCAACGGGTAGGTTCGCATTTGTATATGGAATGATTTCATTGCCGCATGGATAGATTAACCTGCTCAGGGCCCTCGGTTAATTGCGCTGATATAGAATGTGTTATCACCATCATGTTCCATGTCTGTGCCCGACCCTAGGATATCCCACATCATGCCCACCGACCAAACAAGTCGTTTTCAATGCTCACCTGCGCCGCGTTGCGAACTGGTTCCTATGTATTTGTTTGGCAACTGGACGCAGTGTATATGATGAGCCTTCCCACCTTAGTACCAGGTCAGTGGGATCACCGACTTATGAGGCCTCGGAGGGACTTGATGTGGGAAAACTACCACGGATTGGAGTCGGCTGATGTTTACTGGACGTGGAGTCTACGCTGGCAGAGGAGTCCAAGCGGTTGCTAATTTGTGTCAGGTGCGGGTCCGAGGCAAGCTCTAGGCGCGTCGTGTAGCGCTGTTTGGCCCAGTCGCGCCTCGGCAACGCCCGGTTCCCGACAATTTGACGCCAGTACTGTCAAAGAAGTGCCCAGAGTCAGACATGGATCAGCTGTTTGCCTAGCAGTTGATGCACAGATAGCCTCCTGGTCCTGGATCAATCACCACCGGGCCTTATTTAAATAGGCCTCAACCGTTCAATAGCACAAATCCCGGACCTTATCACCCGCGTCTGGCGCTAGAACCGAAGTCGATGTTTGGGCGGAGATGCCAGCCTGAGAGACTCATCGCTGACACGGCAATTTTCGAGGGCCCGGGACAGTCCATGGACCAGACTCGCGCGACTCGGAAACCCGCTGCGTCCACCCGCGCGCTTGCCTGGCTGACTCACATCTGTTGCTTGCCCAGAGCACCACGTCACGCAACCGTACATCGCTGAGGTTACTACGTCAACAGAGCCGATGTTGCCAACTGCTTCTCCGCTTACAATGACCTCCGCATATATAGCCCTCCCTCGTCTTTGCTTGTTTTTCCTCTCTTCAACTATCCGTCCTAGCATTTACCCACCCTGCCGACGCTGCTATGAACCTCTATTATATTGCTATCGCCATCGTGCACGTGTCCTCGTACACGATATCGCCTGTTCGCATTACCACACCTCCACTTCGGCATCKTGCAACCTCTATTCTTCGATTAATCACCTTCTTGAAGCCCTTATCTAATTGTATCGTACTCCCCGCTTTGTTCTACATCCTCGCAGTCAAGAAAGCTGGCGCTCCTCTATCTTGATCTTGGGGCACCGAGACGCCAATGTGTGCAATATCACATTCACCCTAACGGAAAAATGACAGCGTGGACAAAAAGTTCTGCCATTCTGACCACGTTCGTTTCCTCTCATCTTCRCTTTTGCTTGTAGACTGATATCATTTTCATAGCACAACGCCGTCATCACGATTGAACAGAACGTATGGTTGCAGAGAAGCATATAAGACAAGACGAGAATTGACGGAAAAGAATTTAAAGAACGGATAGAGTGAGCACCGGAAGCGTGCCCCTGGGATTTGTTCGAGGTCGCTGGAAACGAATCATCAGAGATGAGAAAAGTAAAGTACCAACTCGCGTAGTGAGACTAGCTATCATCCGAATAATACCCAAATAGACTATCATCAGATCCATAATATTCGTCGACCTCTCGATCCCAGTTCTGGTGCAAAGTCTGCTTGACGCTGATGGCACGACATACCCAGCATTGCCGCTTCGATATCCCTTTCCAGGCATTCTTTGAGTATGCGCCGTCTGGTAAATCGCGTCGACAACCCACGCATGATCGGGTCAGAGCATGACTCTGATAATCAAGAATGCCGAGGGGTAGAAGACCGTGACACCTGAAGTCGTCCATCGCCTCCGGTTTAGCGTCTCGCCAGATTGTGACATAGCGATAACTCTTATCGAGCATTCCGTCGCTGATATAACTGCCCTGCCTGAAATGATGGTAGAGCTGGCCTATGAAATATACGTCCCGTGCGGCATAACACAGATATTCCTCGGGAAGAGGACGTTTCAACCAAGAATCGTGGGGGACTGAAGACCATGTTAGAGGACTTTCTTGCTCGGTGGAAAAAATGTCACCTGGTTTGTACTCCCCATCGTCAATGAGCTTATGCTCCTCAAGGCATTGCTTGAGACCACAAAGCTTATGTACCTTTGAGTAGGAACTGGCTTGCCCCATGATTTCCCGACGATGTAAATAGGGTGATAATCTGCTAAGTTGATCGTCTTCATCTTCACCTCGTTGACGACGGGAATCGACGTCAACCAGCTGAAGATCCAAGACGTTGTGGAGGTCAACCCCTCGTCCATGATATAGCTCGCTAAAATCCATGCGCCCATCGAAGACAATTTTAGTAACCGAATGCGATTGCAAGATGTCGAATAGGGSACGGAGAGTGTCATTGGTGATGCTGATGGCGTCAAAGAGATATGTCTTCGAGGATTCTGGGTCAATCGTGCGAACGCTGATTAACGAGAGTGAGCTGCCCTGATGTCCTAGATTCTCCCCTTCACAGTCCAGAATGAGCTCGGAAGGCGATTTTATTGCGTCAATCGCATCCTCAAAGCTGCGATCATCAACGCACAGAATATAGTCGTCAATGGACATTATTCAAGGTGTTGAAAACGTGCAGCGGAGATATGCGAGTGGACGCAGATGAGAACGAATTCACGCGGAGAATCCTTTTTGGGAAGTTGCCTCATCCAAATGGACTTTTATTCGGCCTATTATCATATCTTATAGGCTATGAATGGTGCTATAGCACTAAAATCAGCGTAAATGTATACGACGGATTTGTCTTCTGCAGGGACTGCCAGACATGTATACAAAAGCACTAAATAAAATAACACATTACATGTAATCCTTCTCGTCCATATCGTTCAAGAACCAATTCGCCTCAATCTTAGCTCGAACTTCCTCCTCCGGGATCTCCGTCAACACCCTCAGCTTTAGCAGCTCGGCAAGAGCCACGGCCGTCGCATGGTGTTTGTTCGACACCCATGTCTCCGTCTCAAAACCAATCATGCCTCGGCACCCCTCAGAATTCTCGTCCGCTACTTGCAGCTTTGCGCCCAGCTCCTTCGTCTCGCGTATGTCCTCGGGCCCAAACGCGATCGGACACGACACATCCGATTCCCCCGTAGTAAGCCTCCGTTGCCTCTATCAGCGTAGTCTTCAGCGCGTGGGTCTCATCCTCCCATGGAGCGCCGGCTTGGTCGAAAAGATGGTAGATGAACATGGACACGGGGTCCGACAACGCATCGTGATGGAGCTTGTTGTACTCCTCTGTGTTCTTGACGTAGTGGAAATGGACGAGACGGCGGTGGTAGAGTCCCATCGCGTGGCTCTGCTCGGATTCGTCCAGCTCGTCCATGTTCGCCGGCGGTGAGGGTGGGATGAGAGCTTGCGAGATCGGGTCATCGTAGTTATGCAAGCGACCTGGTATACCGGCGAGGAGAAACGTGGGTAGGATCGAGGCGTGTTGCCAGTCGAGCAGTCCTACGATTTTAAACTGGTTAGAGTATGACGACGTCGACACGATGACGTTGCTCGGCTGGAGATCGGGATGGCGGATACGGGCTGAGTTCTTGGGGGGACGAGTGAGGGTACGATGAGAAGGTAGCGTTCGAGATTCTTGATGTGGTCCGACGGTGACTGCTCCTTATACCTGTAAGCCTCCCTTCTTTCACGCTGGAACGGTAGTAACGGCCGACCGAACCGTTCCAGATAGGCTAGTTCCTTGCGGGCTGCTGCTACGAGCGCTGCCTTGGCACTTTCGTCTAAGTGGGTCCCGCTTCAATCAAGCTGCCACCAGTGCCTCTCGGCCAGACAGCCTGGTTCAACGCCGACTCCACTCCGCAGTCCCGCTATTTGCTCTGCATGGTCGTGTTCCTGCATGATCACATTGAATAGCGGATGGTGAAACATCATCCACCAGCTCGCTGCACCTCGAAGGTGTAACTTATGGTAATTCATGCTGTCYAGACATTCTCAGAGCTCATAGCACTCCAGAGACGTGTGTTGTCTATTAACAAACGGGCGAGAAGTAGAAAGCGCAGCGGGAGTCGGGACACACACCTGGCCAGTCCTCTTGCTCATATGCGCGATTACAATAACCTTACATCCTGACAGGCCCCACACTCGTCGATCCATACCTACTCACGGATCATCACCTGCTTGGCTCCTCCGTCGTGGAACACGATCTTGAATGTCGTTTCGTTAGTAGCGAGGGCTCTGCGTCAGCTTCACCGGAGTCTTTTGGTGACGTGTACATGTTGTAATGTCAGGGAAAAAGGAACAGAAGCGCACGCTGTACATTGAGAAATSCGCTGCTTCTTCGTCGTTCACAGAGACGAGGGATGGTTTGCTATTGATGCAGTGTGACCTATGGAAGGCTGCACGGGTGGCGATCCAAGGCTAAGGCCGTGCCAAAGATGCAATGGAAGGAAAACTAGGGCGCAAGATAGTATCAGGATGCCGGTCCAGCTTATCTCAGCCCACCAAATCGGCGAGCCCAAGATCAAGACAGCGTCGAGACCCTGACTTGTAGTTTGGGACTCTGGCCCTTCTGTCAATATACGTGATTATATGCGCCTCCTCCGTTGGCCAATGGTCTGTTCAGGGTGCTCTAGTCGTACATAACTGCCCTCCAATTCTACACTATAAACGGCGGCTAAAACGCTCCTAAAATACATGTATCTCTTTCTCCTTATTCTCGTCAGCTATGGTCATATT
>JNHV02000701.1:0-11716 GCA_001691785.3 Amanita brunnescens Koide BX004
GAGCGGTGAGGCCAGCGAGGGCGTGCGCCGTGGACGCGGAAACGATGTGGCCTCGCCAAGCCACGTGCGCCGCTAGCGCAAGGACCTAACCCTATGCCTCCGTTCCTGCATCATAGGGAGCACTCTTTCTCTGTCATAACATTGCCTTAGATGATTGGGATAGCAAAAGAAGAGAAGGATGTGGGACATTATGTCGGGTTTCTGGCGTGTGTCATTTTGTCATAGAATATCTAGTTTCCGAATGACACCCAATAATAGATATTGACGACATTCGTCGCTGGATCCTTCACAACATTCCATTTCTGCACGGTTTCCGATTATCTTGGTCGTAAGCCCGTTTTCCTCGCTAGTGCTGTGGGTCCTATTTTCTTTGTGTAACCGGCACAGTCGAACATTATAAAAAGGTAGGATCCAAGATCGGTGGTTCTCTGTCAAGACCTGTTGAGCGATTTCCACAAGTTTTTGGTACCAGCGAGAATATCCCTACTTCCTTCCTGGCGCCATTTCCTCCATCTTGTTGCTTACTGCCTGGCTAGTTGAAATCATCTTCCCGAGAGAAACAGTAGCAGAACCGTTGGCACTTTCCAGCCTATTCAAGAAGAAACAACAGAAAGACGAGCCAGGCACCAGAAGACCGCCATTGTTAAGTATTATCTTCCTTCCCGGAGTCATTATTGCTGCTTCAAATTTGGCGGCGATAGCTCTGGTAGAGGCATTCTACGAGGCACAGTTCCTCCTCACACCTATCAAGAATGGCGGCCTTGGCCTTACGCCACGAGCTATCGGCACCTTCGAGTCTATCTCTTCAATCGTCATAAGCGCATCCCAATTGTTCATCTTCCCAGGTATGCATGAAGCATGGGGTTAATATGCATCTGTGCTCGGCGTATCTGCGACCCTCCCGCGATTCGTGGTGTGGCCTTTAATTAATTTGATTTCGAGGGAAGACGGATACACTGGTTTGATATGGTTCTCGCTTGGCTCTCAGGTCTGTCGTTTGGTTTTATCTCAATTCAGGCTTCGTAAGTCATTTTTATGCAATGTTCATGGATAAATCGTAATTATCCATTTAGTCGCCATGTGGGTTATGATCACCCAGTTGCCTGGAAGCCCTGCGTCGTTGAGCACAGTGATCGGTTCTTGTCAGGTGTGTTGTATCTGATTTCGTAACCTGGACTTATTGTGGCTACAATTGGCGGCAAGCGTATCACGCGCTGTAGCTCCTGCAATTTCAAACTTCCTCTTTTCACTGTCAATGGACAAAGGGTATCTGGGCGGATATATGGCCTACTTTGTCTTCGTTTGTAGTGGGGTATTTCAATGCTCTGTGCGCGGCATCGCTGTTACCCAGTGACAAGGTTGTGCCAACCCGACGGGGAAATGGAAGAGACATCAATGTATCCTCCCTTCCTTGAAAAGCAAGGTACGACCCCCGTAACCAGATCGGAGACTGGCAGATAGTTTATAGTTACAAACACATTGCAATCAACGTTTGACAGGTTCAATATTTATGTGTCTGCGCGACCTTTGGCCACTGACCACAATTGATTATACTTACACCTGCGTTCGAACTTCGAACTACGTAGTCTCATGATCAAGCCGTAAGCTACTGTCCGATTCGAGTCCCGGACAGTTGCACCGCCCGCGGATCGGTAGGACCTTGGCTGAAAGGTAGGTAAGAGACTTTTATTCTGGTAAACCAACCGCGACGCCACCGGCCTCAGTGCGATCTCCTCCACTGAGGTCTCCACTCCCACGGCCTCTTCCACGTCGCCGCCTCCCATCGCCACCTTCGAACCTGAACTGTACCCGGAGGACCTGAACCTCAGGTTTAGGTCCAGATCTGGGGCCTGGCTGAGCTTGGCCAGCCAATGACCAGCATATTTATTCAAGTGCAGTTTCTAGTTATTCCATTCTGTTAGAAACAGTACAAACATCTAATACAGGCTCGTATTTACGCTCACAGTACTACGTTCAAAGGTAATCAATCGTAAAATACTAGAAAACGAATTTCTATAGATTGACGATGTGGCGCGCCCTGTGGAGTGGTGGGATCCTGAAATGCGGCATGTGCTGCGAATCTCGCAACACTTCCATCTTGGATGGAATCACAGCTATAGTTACTCAGTATCGGTCTCGCTTAATTATGCAGTCAGTTCAACGCACCATTTGACGAGTACAAACTCATCGGGAGTCATGCCACGAAGATATTTCCATTTGTGATTTGGGTTATTTTTGACGGAATATGCCTCGCTTTGGTGGTGCGGAAAGAAGCGTACGACAGGGAATAGATCATTTTCGGGGTCCACGCTCCTAAAATCGCAGAGCGCGAGCGGCCAGTCCAATGCTGGAACGGATATGGGTCTCCACAGGTTGATTATCTGGAAACGACGTTCCAAGAGCACCGACGCTTCTTCGGGAAAGTGACGATGGACGCGGGCAATAGCGGCCTCGAGAGTTTGGTCAACGTGAACCCGCGGGACTGGTTGTCGGATAAAGGGGCCAGTGTCAGGCTGATGAGGTTGGTAATGACGAACGGCTAACGATTGTATTGGACATATAGTGTAGAATGAGGGTTGGAACGATCTCGAGATACGCACTGTAATCAAAGTTGAAGACTTTGCTAGCCCCCGTAAGCTTCTTTAGGAGCTCTTCGCTCTCCGGAAAATATTCTCTTTTGATTTCCTCCTCGTCAAGGAAGTCTCCTTTGTATTTTGTAGGGATTGTATAGAACTGGAAGCCAGCCGTGTCGAGGCTGACGGTGTCTTCTCTTCCACGTATGTTCTCCACCTGCACTTCTTGGTTCTGACGAGTGTAGTTTTCCTCGGTTTTACTTCTGGGGTCTGCACTGACAATGCCAAATGCGCGAGCACCGTCGGCTGGGGGAACACCGTAAATAATGGTTGTTGTTACGAGATCGGCCATAGTTCCTAGGCAATTTGTGAGGTCAATGGGTCCGAGTCATAACCGCCGCCTCATATAAGAGCTCTCCGGAAGCCGAGATATGGAGGACCCCATAATCTAATTGGGTTATTGCAGCCTGTTCAGAAATAACCACCTGGTCTCGTTCCCAGACGAAGTTGCATGTGCTAAGCCCACGTTTGTTGTGGGGCGGGCGCAAAAATTTAAATGACCTCAAGGGGGAGCTTTTGCCGTTGAATTTCCATCTTCGGCTCTTTCCCCACTATGCAAGTTAAAACGCCAACACTGTCTACCGCCGGCTCTTCTTGTACTCCCCCCTAGCTCCGTTGGTGAATTACGTAGGAAGTGGCTGAGCGCAGTGCTGAATCGCGCTGAACTAGTCCGAGGTGTTCAGCTTATCGCAGGGCTGTGTGAAAGAAGAGAAGGACGCACCTCGGACATGGTGATAAAGAGGCGGAAAAGAACGTCGAGCAAGCGTTTGACAGAAATCTTTGGCGAGGTCACGTGGATGGCGTCCATGTCAACTTGATTCTTTTGCCCCCCTCCTTCCCCCCTACACGTTCACCCCGGGTGGTTGTGAATGTGAGACACCGCAGTCGCGCTGGACATCAGCGGTGTCCAACCACGAATCCCGATTCGCCCTACGTTCTCAGCTAGCCGGGGCTTCGCCAGAATAGCATCATATCGATACTAGTCACACATTTGCATAGTCTAGATATCGCGGAACAACTGAGCCAAAGATTAATTTTTTTCGACGGCGGCTGAATATAGAAGGCGGATGGATGGCGAGGGCAAGATGGTGATCCAAGTCGTAGGTGTGCTCAAATTAAAAGGTTACGCATGAAGCCATGAGTAGTATATCTTTGTAACGCCCTGCGCCATCAAACGCTGGACTTGTTAGAACCTACTACCATGTGTGTGTCCCAGCCTTCACACCCGAGATTATTCGGCCGTTTCGTTCCCCTTAGCAATCTATTCTTCCACTATATAAGCCCATAGTACTACCCGTAGAGCAGGACAATTTCTACACATTTACCTGCTCCCATCAAGACCTACCGTTCTCGTGTCGACCGCCTACGCTATAGCTCAAAGCCACTAGCCGGCATCGCCACAATCTTCTTTACACCGCTAGAATGGATACTTCCTCTGATCTCGGATCCAAACGCCTCAATATTGCCCTCGTCTACGATGTCGGCACAATCCATCGCAATCTTGTACACACTCCTGACCTGTGCGTCCAACCTCCTCCCAATGTCATCGAGAGCATCTCGTCCGCTCTGGAGAGTCTCGGTTACAACGTAGTGCACCTGCCTAATGGTGTCAAATCCCTCGTACAGAGTCTTTCTAAGGGACAAGAGAAAGAATGGGACCTTGTTTTCAATTATTTTAACGGGGTAGATGGTTTGCCAGAGAGAGAAGCACAGACTCCGGCTTTATTGGAGGCCTATGATATCCCATTCACGTTTTCCGACGCAGCTTCGCGTGCGTTGTGTATTGATAAAGCCAAGATGAAGGTAGGTTCTTTTCTTCCCATTGTATCAAAATTTTGAGGGGAAGACTGCGAAATGACTTGAAACACGCTACAGGCTGTACTCACATCTTACGGAGTCCCTACCGCACCATTCGTTCTCATCCCATACGACGAATGTGGCGAAGACTACTTCAAATACACCGCCACAATGGATTCCCATTACCCTCTCTTCGCGAAACAAAATGCGCGAGGAAGATCCGCGGGGATATCCTCCGATAGCAAGATCGAAAACCCGAGCCAGCTCAATTCTACCATCGAGCGTCTGAAAGTGAATTACCCAGAAGACGATATCCTCGTTGAAACGTACCTTGCAGGACGTGAATTCACGGTGGGCATTATAGGAACTGGGAAGGCCGCCCGGGTGATTGGTGTAATGGAGATTATGTGTTCCAAGTACCAGTCGTCGAACGCTGTTCAGCAGGGTACAGGTGAAGAAACTCGGGTGGTCGACTTTGCAACTGAATCGGAGAAGGAAAGCTTTACCTGGTTTGGTCGTGTAGCCGAGGAGCCTGACATGAATGATCCGAAAGCGATATTGGCTTCCAAAGTTGCGTTGGATGCTTACAGAGTACTGAGGTGCCGTGATCTGGGAAGGATTGACGTACGATTCGGGTCTGGTGATCGCGAAAATGTTGCCCATGTGATGGATGTAAGTTGGATATGCATTCAAAAAGGTCGAGCTGGTTTGATATACATTTTTCGGCAGGTTAATACACCCCCTGCGATTCGTCGAAATAGGTCAACGTTGCCAAACCTAGCTGAACGCAATGGGATTTCGTATGAAGCGCTGCTAGATGAAGTTGTACAGAATACTCTGAAGAGAAAGTCGATCAGATCGCATGTATGATGTACTATTAGACATATCGGATTTTCTTTGTCTTGGGACGATAGGTCCATTGAACACTGACATAATTACACAGCATGATGACTAGGGGCGGGAAAATGGCAAATCAACCGGTGCCAGGACAGCCGTTAGGTCGCTGTCCGCGGTTCAGTGCGGGTTCAGTGCGGAAAGCACCGGGTGCGTTGAGAGAACAAAGGGTAGCTTTGTATTTGTAGCCTGAGGGTGTGGTCCTTTGGCAGCTTTTGCTTGTGGGGCGGAAGGGGTGCCCGGCCGAGCATCTTGATGTCGTCATGGAGATCGAGTTTTTGCAGTGAGGGGGAGGCATAGGACAGGGCGGTACGACTGGGCCTTGATCTGGTTGAGAAAGAGGTAAAAGATACAGTGTCAAGACTTCGACACGGAGAACAGACGACAGGTCCACGTGGTAGAAACGAGGGGTGCGGACCACGTGGACCCTCCCGGCGGGCGGGACAGCGGGTTGAAGTGCAACTACAATTCAAACGGCGGTTGTTAGTAGGTTCCGGCTGGTCACCGTCATTGATATCTTATGGCCAAGTCGATTGTCAGGTGTGGTAGGAAATATGGGGCCGGGAAGAGGGAGCGAAGAGTCCGCAGTGACCCGGAGCGGAGTCACAGTGATCAATTTCATAAAATAAGATGGGCGATCTGGGATGGATTAGATTAGTATTTTGAGAGCCCCGCCAGTGGATGAAGCATTGGATCATTATGCCTCGCCGTCCTTGCGGACGTGTCTAATGACCGACAGCCTCACACGCAAACTCGCACAGGGATGACAATTGACAAAATGCTTCGCGGTTCTCAACCCTCTCCTCCATAGATTCTGTATCTCTGTATGATGTAGCCTCTTATTTACATTCATACAGCCGCCCTCGAAGCCAATCACTCGTAAAATACTAGAGCACGAACTTCTATAGATTGCCGATATGGCGCGTCCTCGGGAGTAGTTGGATCTTGGAATGCAGTGTGTGGCGTGAATTTGGCAACACTTCCCTCTTGAGTAGAATCAAAGCTGTAATAAATACTCCTATCAGCCTGGCCTAACTGGGTCAGATCAACGCACCATTTGATGAGCACAAACTCGTCAGGAGTCATTCCACGGACGTATTTCCATTTATGATTGGGGTTGTATTTGACGAAATACATCTCGTGTTCGCGGTCCGGAAAGACGATTGCGGCGGGGAACACGTCACTCTTTGGATCGACACTCCGAAAATCGCACAGGGCGACCGGAAACTCCAATGCAGGAACGGACATGGGTCTCCACAGGTTAATTATCTGGAAACGATGTTGCAAGAGTGCTTGGGTTTCGTCGGGAGGAAAGTGATGTTGGACGCAGGCAACAGAGGCCGCGGTAGTTTGGTCGACGTGAGCCCGCTGGACCGCTCGCTCGTTGTGGCCATTGTCACTCTGGTCGGGTTTGTTACGACGAATGGCTAATAATTGGATTGAGCATAATGAGACGAGTGACGTTGATACTAATACTTACTGTGGTTAAAGATGACGACTTTGCTAGCCCCCGTAAGTTTCTTTAGGAGTTCTTCGCTCTCCGGATAATATTCTCTCTTGATTTCCTCGTCATCGAGAAAATCCCCTTTGTACTTRAGAGGGATGGTGTAGAACTGGAAACCAGCTGTATCGAGGCTGACGGTGTCTTCTTTGCCTCGTATATTCTCCACCTGCACCTCTTGGGTCTGACGCGTGTAGTTCCTCTCCCATTCACCGGTAATAGGGTTGTTCACATGAACCTTTCGAAACGAACGGGCACCATCTGCGGGCGGAGCGGCGTAGTTAATGGTTGTTGTAATTGTTCCAACATCAGTCATTATTGCAATGAGGTTGAGTGTCGATTTAKGAAGTCGATAGTGTTGAAATGAGCGTGCCCGCGTTGCTCGCTCGGGGTATCAGTGGCCCTCGCAATCGCCTGTGGGTACCGAATTGCAATTGGCTATAAATAAGTACAATGAATGGCAGAAATACTAAGGAAAACATAATAGTGATAGAACAGGTACCAGAAAAAGGGTCGGGATTCTARATATGGAAAAGCGGCGCATGCCAGTGGTCAGCTGGACCAGTTGTCGCTGCTGGTGTTGTCGGTCTGACCCGGTTTGTACGGCTAATGATGKCATATGGTGCAAGATGAAACGACCTCGATATACGTACTGCCATAATCAAAGGTGACGACGACTTTGCTAGCCCCTGCAAGGCTGTAAGCTTTTTCGGGAGCCTCTCGCTCTCCAAATAAGTTTCTTTCTTAATTCCTTGTCATCGGGAAATCTCCTTTGTGTTCCGAAGGGATGGTGTGGGATTGGAAACCAGCCGTGTCGAGGACGACAGTCTTCTTTGCCACGTATGTTCTTCACTTGCGCTTCGTGCGCCTGATGCGTGTAGTTCTTCTCCCATTCACCGGTAGGGYCCATATTGACCTTCTGGATTGCGTGGACACAGTCCCAGGGCGGAACGCCGTAGTTAATAGCTGTTGATACAACTTACCAGATCGTTAATTAGTTAATAGCTGTTGCTACAACTTACCAGATCGGCCATGGCTGCGTCGAGTAGAGCGTCAGTTTGTGAAGTCGAGACTCGATGGGTCACAACAGCAGCCGGATGTAGGGACCCCAAACCCCGAAAAGCTGAGTGATAGAGAATGGTGAAGTGCTCAAGCGGCTTCCCCATAGAATTTCAAATTATGATAGTCACGTCGCGCCGAAGAGTCACATCATGACTGTCATACTCACAGGCACAGTGAGAACTTGTCTGGTAGGGTTCAAGGCTGCTACACTAAGGTAAGTTCTGACATGATTTTAACGCTGATAATTAATCATCGGCTTTCAGCGCTTCGGCCCTTTCACCGTTTTGGCGTATGTACCTGTGCCGCGCGCTTACATGAGGGGATCATGGACCTGATGGTTATTTTCCACGTGGTTGTACAGGTGACTCGTGACAGATGATGCGGCTCGCCCCTCTCTACTTTCTTCTTTGGTATCTGTTCGGCCCGTTCTGATCATCATGACGCATTCATCTTGTAGTGGTCGGGCGCGGCCCTGATCACTGTGCTCATACATGCATATGTTAACATTGCCAGGGCATGGTACACAATTGCGTTGGGCTGCCCTGCATTCAATAGTGTTTTTGTAACGACTCGCTCAAAATGGAACACGCTGGAATTGCACCAGCGCAACCGTTGGACTATCCGTCCCACTGGAGCAGCCTTACATGGCGATCTAGGCGGAGTCCGAGCTGACTCAGCCGGGATCGTCACAGTTTTGTCCGATACGGTCAGTCAGGCTACAACTTATCTAAAACCACACACACACGCAACGAATAGGAACCTTGTTGGAGTGCGCATGCATGTCTTATTATTTGGGTTGCGCAATAGACTTGGCAAAAAAGGCGGCTGAGATGCCAATACATACCGTCTGGCGCCCTCGACATGACAGTCTGACATGAAAGCTCCCCGAGTCATTGTTGAACTTCAGCGGCGTTTCTCAACATCCTTCTGATCATGATAAGCATTGTATCCAGACATCCAGACTTTTGCCGACTGCTGCTAACCTGAAAATTTAGCAAAAGCAGAAATTGACACCTGTACACTACCAGGAACATTGCCTTTCCTGAGCTATCCACCCCAGATCCAGGGACAACTGTACGTTTAGGTACGACGAATGCTACGTTTTTACAGTTAATGGACCCCTACGTGGCTCCCACCACGTCCCCCCACGCCCGCATATACCTGCGCCCTAGATTTTTGTCAGCAGTTCAATCCGGACCAAACGAGGACCTGATCGACGTGAGTAGGCAAATCTGTTTTTCTCCCTCTTGGCGCACTTTGGAAAAGGGTACTGTGCTGCACGCTTTGAGAACCAGTAGGGCGAGTTTTGGGGCATTTCAGGTTGGCTGATCCGATCTCATCTTGCACTTAGGATGCATAGCTCTTTGAGCCTCTGTACTGCTTATTAGCGAGGCATCCATCAGACGGGTCGTGCCGAATTATTCACTCCGTCCTCTACTCGTACTGGTAAGCCTTCCCCGCCCTCATCGCAATATTGTATCTGGAAATCCTTTGACTGTCATAGCTGTGCATCTCTGTTCCTGGGCGCCGGAGGATCTTATTAGACGTTTCCCCCCGCCCTTGCTTGATACGCCTATTTCCAGACTCTTCTCGGGGAAATTTTTGTAGTCTCCTAACATCGTCCGCTGGTCATTCTCGTTTTTTTTATATGATCGAGATTTCAGGGCGCCGTTCGTTTTCCCATTATCACCATTTTGGATATTTGTCATATATATACTAATACGGCACAGTTTTTGTGTTCTTCCTGCTGACCCTGGTTGTCATGCATGCACTGTGTGATGTAACAAGCTCGCTTGATGGCTTTTATCATTTGTAGGTCAAAGATACCTGGTTATATGTGTGCACAAAGTTCGGTATCTACTTTTGGTATGTGCACGGCAGCAGTCCATCGTAATCACCATGAAAATAATGACGGGACCCCGATGATCATGGTAATCCGCAATGAACGGTTTCGGTACAGCGCGTTTCAGCCGATATCGTATAACATAACACTCCGTGTTTTTCTAGATCTTTTATATCACTGCCCATCATAACCATGGCCAGTGGTAGCCACGGTTTGGCCGTCCCTCGCTGACGGCACACACGGATTTTGTGTGATCCGGCAAGTCATAATCGTGCCTGTGTGACCAATATAGTTATATGATTCATTCATGGACAGACACATATACTAAGGTCCCACACGGCACATAGTTACGTCTGATTTGCAGTGAATACTAATCCTTAAGACTTTTTTTGACCTAAGTAATCTAGCCGTTTCGGAATGCGTTTTGTATGGTTCTTGAAAGTATGGGTGACCATCGGCACTTGCAGGCTCAAGAGATGGTATATACTAATACTATCACCCAGTCGAAAGAAGGAACGTTCAGTATCGAATACAGATTATCCGCACACAAGGCGTCAGAGAAACACATAACCGAGATTTGCCATAAGGTACGCTTACCATGCCGTCAGCGCGGAGGACCATGCATCGGTAACGAGAACGTACCTGGCTTGAGCGTCAATCAATGTTTGTACCTGAGCTCACAGTATGGTATTGTGTCAATACCAGGGCTTTTCATACTTCAGCTCTAAGACCGTATTGGGCAGGGCAGCTAGATACAGCTAAATATAGCGAGGAGAGATCGAGGCAAGGCACACAGCTCTAGTCCACACGAATCGCCATCAAACGCCAAGACAGCTAACGGCAGATCTGCCTGTAATGGCTCATCTATCACTATTCCTGCTTATTCAATAAATGTCCCGGGAGACATACCGAGTGTTTAGAACGTGCCCTTTATCCATCGGAGGAACGCTGCACCTTTATGAGATTCTCTCGCCATTACTGTCGAAGCCTCGCATAAAGTTTAAGCACGTCAAAAGTAGTCTATGCTCTATATCGTCGTCAATGGTACTCAGCCCTGCTGTGAGGAATGATGAATGTTTGATCTCCGAGTCCAAATGTGGGGTTCCGTGCCCTAGATGCAGAGCGTCGCGGCCTAGAAACGTTTATGGACGAATGTAGAATGAAACAGTACAAGGCAATAATAGCGACATATACGGTTGTCTGCGGTATTTACGTACGGCTTATTGAATATACGGGTGGTCGACGTTTCACATATGGTTATGTGCGACTGATAGGATTAATATTCCAGGGGACGATATTTTGTATATGGTTGTCTGCGGAATTTACGTATAGATTATAGTCATCAGAACAAACTCATGAACGTTTGAGTAGGGTTGGGTCAGAAATAAAAAGACCTCGATTTTTTCCTTCGTTCCTCAGTCATTCATTCCTTCCTCACTACAGTCCTTCCTTCGTTCCTCGATTCACTTGAATTTTCAACTGTTAGCTCCTACATAACATTAACAATGAAGGTACAGTATTTGCGGTAGCTTTATGACCACGGTCCACTCACGTGTTTACACAGTTCAGTGCGCTTCGTAGCTTCGTGGTTTTGGCCCTCATTGGGGCTGCCTCAGCCTATGTTGCCGCTCCCCTCGAGGCGCGCAACGTTGCCGTCAGCGATACGGTATGAATTGATTACTGTGTTTGGTAATTGGAGATTTAACGCGCGTTCCAGCCCAATCACAAGCCCGACCCCAAGCCTGTTCATTGGCATCCTAAGCCTGAACCCAAGCCCGAGCCCAAGCCCGTTCACTGGCATCATCCTAAGCCCGAGCCCAAGCCGGAGCCTAAACCCGTCCACTGGCATCATCCTAAGCCAGAGCCAGAGCCTAAGCCGGAGCCCAAGCCCGTTCACTGGCATCATCCTAAGCCAGAGCCCAAGCCGGAACCCAAGCCTGTTCACTGGCATCATCCTAAGCCAGAGCCCAAGCCGGAGCCCAAGCC
>JNHV02000702.1:0-11696 GCA_001691785.3 Amanita brunnescens Koide BX004
CGTTGCCCCGTGGCGCATAGATGACAACTTTACAAGCACAGAGACTTTGGTCACATATGACCCACTTCTCGCTCAACAAGACCCCATGGTCCTGGGTACCCAACAGACTGGTCCTAAAAAGCCATTCCGCCGCCATATAGTGGCAATAGGGGACTTGCACGGCGATATGGAGAATGCCAGGCGTGTTTTAGAGTTTTCTGGCGTGGTGGACGAGAACTTGGATTGGTCCGGAAAAGTGGACATACTCGTGCAGACGGGCGATATAATAGACCGGTGAGCATGCCCCTCTTGCCCCGCACTCGTATCARGTCACCTTACCTCTTGTCAGCGGCGACGACACAATAGTATTGTTCGACATGATGGACAAGTTACGTGGACAGGCTGCCGCGCAAGGAGGGCAAGTATTATCGTTGCTGGGCAATCATGAGTGGATGAACGCTATAGGTATGTCCATATTGATTCCCGTATTTTGTTCTTCTCCAATGCATTGCTATTTCAGGCGACTGGAGGTAAGGCCTTGCCACGGTCACATTTGACGTGTCATCTGAATCCATTGCTCTAAGATACGTATACCCATCCGAGATAGAGACCTTTGGAGGTGTCGAAGCGCGGCAGAAACTAATCTCAACGGGAAGAATTGGCCGTACGTGGGCGGGAAACTATACTACGGCACTGCGCCTACCTTTGCACCCCTCTATGGGGGCCCCGAATACCCCATACCCAGTGTCTACCTCTGAAAACGAGAATGCTGYCAGTTCTTACGACAACGACGATTACATTGAGCAAGGCGAATATCATCCATTATCCCACGCAGCGTTATCCTTTGTTCACGGCGGATTGTCTCCAACTTACAGCAATCTGGCCCCATTCCCCACTCGCATCAACGAATTGTCTGCGTCCTTACTCCGAAAACTGCAGCATAGAAAACAACCACCACCTCACCCACCATACCCATACCCGGGTCTCCCACCAGGTATGATTACCTGTCCCTTTAACTCGACGTCCGCTGAATTACTGGTTATCAGGTACTACTGAGGAGGAGGACGAGTTGTACAGCAGCAATGGACCTCTTTGGTATCGGGGATGGGCTTTGCACTGTGAAGAACAAGTTTGTGAACAAGTTAAGGAAGTGTTGAGGAAAACTGGGACAAGGAGAATGATTATGGGACACACACCAGACTTTGACGTACGTTATCAAATGAGATCACTTTACCTGCGTTGACGCCATGTAGAATATTGTGTCAAGATGTAATGGGAAAATCATCATCATAGATACTGGTGAGTCCTTGTTCCGAATCCCTGACTTTCATGTTCGACTGAAAGTGGGCCTTCAAGGCATATCGCATGCGTATGGCGGTGCACTATCTGCCCTGTCTATTGAATACAGTCTGGTGCCGGTTGCCAGAGATGGTGTTGAGAAATGGGTAGAGAAAGAAATCGTGCGCGCGTTGTACGCGGATRGGCGAGAAGTCGTGGCCCATGATGTTCGGGAGGTCGAGATCGAGATACTTGGCGATAATTTTTTTTTATAGGTGATAGGTGAGGGTGATCAACGTGTGGCAAGGCTCAATTTTGAATCTGAATGAAAATTGCTCAKCAGGTGCCTGGACGTGTAATTGCTGTTGGTTGGGGGCTGTAGAGTATGCATTGTAATTGCATTGCGCTATGTTTGAACACTTGTATTTATTATAATGATACCTCTGCCTTGGCTTGGGTTTTTCGCACGCTTCCGGCCAACGACTGTCATCATGGGCTCCATATTCCCCATAATCTTCGTAGGCGTTATCGTTGCGGCGCTCATGTTTTGCTCTTTCTTGTTCACGCGTAAAGGTCCAAACCAGGTGTACGTACCGTTGCCACTTACGAGCTCTCGAAATCTTACTGGAGCGTCGTAGCGTGATTCGGACATTCTTGATGCTGACTCTTGCGTGCTGCTATTTGATGTGGATGATCACGTATTTCGCGCAGCTGAACCCTCTCGTGTGTGCGTAGCTCGTTTCTTTTGCGCTTCTGGAAGAAGAACATAATGCTTGCTTCGTAGCTCCTGTCAGGAAAGCAAAGGCATAACCCTCTGGCAGTTGCTTGGGGTACTGCGTTGAGGCGTTGAGGCCCTGGTACCCAGATTATAGTATACCAGGTGTGTATTCACTGTTCTGTGCTGCGCCCATGCTCAATCACCTGCAGCTGCTTTTTGTAACTATAGATTCTTTACGTGCGGACAATTAATGGCTTGTGCATGCTACTCAGTTCAGAAGGACACCTCGATACCCATAAGTCCAAAAGAAAAAATCAAGAGGTTTCGTCGCTATGGTCCCCTTCCCAGCCCGCTGTTGTGCTGCTACCTGACCCCTTGCTATATGCGCTCCTCACCCACTTGGTGGCGCTCTTCCATTCGCCATCCTCGGCGTCGCTTGTCCAGTGTATTGGACTATACGAGGTTTTGAATCCCCAACTGGCATATGGGGTTGACTTTTCCGCTGCCTCGTCATCGTCGGCCTCGGAGCCACCCCAGGAGATATCACCCTCATTCCCCGTCGACCCTTCCAAATCGCTACTCTCAGCTGACGTCTCTTCTTCAGGAATCCAGTCTTCCGGTGGCAACATCGCCTCGCTTATGCCATCCCCAGTAGGCCACAAATTCGTTGGCGTGTGATTCGCGTTGAGTGACTCGATCGTCCAAGTTGTCCTCTCTTTTCTTACGCCATCCCCCCTATTCAATTTCAGATGCTCGCTTGCCTCAACTGCTCTGGCCAGAAACTCAATCCATCCTCCACACATTACGGCAATATCACGCTCAAACCAGATTTCTTCCAGCCGGATGAACGAAACGCTAAACTGTTGCATCTTTGCCTGCACAGCCTCGCCGATTTCCTTTAGAGACTTGGGTTTTACGGAAGATGGATGCGCTTCGTGGGTATACGCCGCCAGCAGCTCGTGCTCGCCCTTGTTTGACCCCAGCTCGGCGATAGTCTTTCTTCCTTTCTGTTCTCGCGCGGCATTCGACATGCTGTCCAAGCGCCGGAAGACCGCAACTTGGGTTGCGCCGCCTAGCTTGCTATCACGCCCCCACGGATCCTTCTCCATGGCTCTGCCCACCGATGACGTGCTGACTTGGTAGCCCCACTCTTCAGCAGTCGATTTGCACCACGTCTCGAATTCGTCGATCGTCCACTCAAACTTGTGGTCTTCATGTCTGAGAATACGGTCCGTCCGGCCGGTGGGATCTAGGTATCCCAGCCGTGCGGAGGGAGGAGCGTCCGGTGTGGTGAACCGAGCGTTAAAGGTATAGGATGGCGTTGTGATGAGGAAAAGGCGGGGATGGTACACGCCCAAAAGGGTGGGTGCGTATGCGGGGAAGACTTCGGGAGGAAGATGTTCGATCCTGACGTTGCAATTTGTTAGTTGGGGCACTTGATAGTTTTTTGTGGAGAAAAAAGGCTCACACTTCAGTRCTGACGATGCATTCAATGTTGATAAATGCTTCGTTAATCGCTTGGAATCCGCCTTTCCATAATTTGACTTGGAGTTCTTCCCAACGAAGGCAGTGGTTCGTATATGTGGAGCGGAAGGGGGCGGCGTAGGATGCATGTTCGATTGCAATGGGTTCAGTGTTGCTTTGGGCAAAGTTGAGGTCTTCAGGGGAAATGTCGATACCGTAGAGAAGAGTTGGATGGAGATATGTAACTTCTTCCGCGGGGGTGTCAGAGGGTTCGGATTGATCAACAATCGGTGATGGTGGGAGGACGGTAGGTGACGGAGGTCTTAGCCATGGAGCAGGTTGACAAAGAACAGAAAGGAGTTGGCCTTCACCGCATCCAACATCCAGGACCTATACAGGGCAGATAGTTAGCTCTTTCACTTTTGGGTTGATTGACTGATCGCGATTATGTGAAGATTATGTGAAGATTATGAGGACATTGTGCCAATACGACAGCGATACAAGTCTGCTCTACTTGCCTGGGCAACAGATTCTGCTCGGAGAATGTTGAGGACCCATAGTCTACGCTGGAGGTAAAGCGGTGGGTGGAAGGTGACCGGGAGTTCGTTCTCGGGGTCGAGATTATCGTGCGTGAGCTCCTCCACCAGGGTATCTTCAGTATTTTGGCGGATGTTCATGGTATCTTGGGGCGGGTATAGTGGCATTAAAGGAGAACGCTTATAAGCGGTGGAATGAAGACCTCGTGGTCCTAATCCGGGCTGATGCATACGCCTATCCGGAAACGTGCTTCTCGTTTGTGGTTTCGAATCATTTGCTGCAGTTCTCCTAGCGCCTGGTTGCAGCATGTGATGGACAGGYTGCCTCGTTTTTGCCTCGTTGCACGCCAGGCTTCCTACGGTGCTGTGTGCAGTGCCACCGACAAATTTGGATGAAGGATTAGTGTCAGGATAARCCTCGATGGCTCTGCAAGATCAAGGCAGGGATCGGTCCAAGTTTAGACTAACCATTGAGATTACTGACGTTCCTGAATAGAACCATTTTTCGTGTCGATTTCACTGCATGAGGCTGAAGTAGAGTTCCGGGTTTCAATCAGTGAATACGTGATAGTAATACGTCTCAACCCATTTCATTTCACATCCTAGACAAGAACAGGCATGAAAATTGAATTGCAGGCAGAAGATAAGATTATTGAAAATGAATGAATGTACATCCCGTCCTGACCCACGAAATTCGTTATCACCCTTCCAACCGCATCATGGGCACCAGCCAGAGCGATACCTCCCAGATTGAAAAGACGGTCAAAACACGAATTCCATAAGTCAAACAAAGATCCAGCACACAAGYGCGCCTTGGTTCACTCTAGAGGACGGGAACGCGGACAAGGAGGCGGAAGAGCTTATACCGAGCCCGAACTTTTAAGTCCTCAGTGGTTTGTTCGAAGAAAAAAAAATCTCGTCGCGTTGGGTTTACACCTATGCTGATGTAATCTGTTTCCACGGTATGCGTTCCGGTTATTATATTATTACCGGGCCCGGGTTCGCTCAGCGCTCAGGCCTCTGCCAGCTCGGCGCTCACTCCCGCATCCTCAATGTCTCGTCTTTCAAAGCCAGGCCCCATCGCCTACCTAAACGACGCAGTACTAGGCGCGTTTATCCACGTACCACCATCAGAGACCATCAACCACTTGGTTCGATACTTGTCGACATGGGGCGGTAGCGAGTTGCGTAACCTGGAGTGYTCCTATTTAGACGCGTTCTAATGTGTCCCCTTCAGCAAATTTTTCATGGTAGCCATCAACTTCATTGCACTTTGACATGTCCCCGACAACAACGTTCTTAGGTCATCCAATATACATTGAAGTTAATCGTTCCATTGCTGAATTCGCGGGCTCGTCTTCAGCATCGCGCTGGCATGAGAAAGAGTCCAACGAGCCAAGCTGCCGATGCGTATGCCAAGTTTGCCAGTATTATCGGTGATTCTAGAACTTTGTGGAGGATATGGGGTCAGTACTGATGARACTCATCCGTTGAGTGATTTTGAAAGCGCGTCTAGGAATGCTTCCTATTGTTCAATGGCTCGTCTCATTGGAAAGAAATCCACAACCAACACGAAAGTYATTAACGATCGAACGGTTACAGGCTTGGGCCATGCTGGCGTACTACCCTCTCGAGCACCTATGCTACCTACGCTCTCATGGTATCATACCATCGAGCATTCCTTCTCCCTTCTCGCTCTTTTCGAAAGCGAAACGCATCAAACTTGATGCTGACAAGCTGGGRCTGTGGTCCTGTCGCTTCTGGGCATTCTATGTTTTACTTCACTTCGTACATCTTGGGGAGGACAAGAGGCTGYTAGAAGCTAGGCAACGCACCCTGCGTAAGGGGAAAGGAACGGGCCTCAATGCAGAAGAGAAGCGAGACATATCTCAGAAATGGGGTATGTTTTGGTCAGAAGTTGTGACCAATCTAGCATATTTCCCCTTGACTCTTCATTGGTGAGCGACGCGTATATGGGCTCAAACTGTTGTGCTCATATGACATTGTTAAGGTCTATGGAAAGGGGATTGTTCAAAAACCCGGTGAGATTTGGGTACATTGCAAGRAGTAAACTATTCTGACTGAATTCTTAGGCGTGGGTCGACGCGTTCGGCTTCGTAGCTGCTGTTATGTCATTCAGAAGCGGTTGGAAAGCGACATCTCTACCAGCACCAGATCCTGTAGATGAGAAAAAGGATAAGGCCACCGACACGGCTGGTTATGAGGTAGCAGCATAGAAACTCACGGGGATGTAAGGATACCGCTTACTTACCTTTACTACTTTGGTAACATCGCACATATTACAAGCGATCAAACAATGTCTTCTGATACATGGCCTTGTAGTCTAGTGGTACGATACTTGCTTTGGGTTGCTCTCGAATTGCAAGTGGCCTGGGTTCGAATCCCGGCAAGGCCCRATTCTTTTTTCATATGAACGTTAACGCTTCCTGCTGCACACGGCCCTGGTTCTCAAGTTCTTTATTACGACTGTGTCTCGGTGAAATCAATTTTCTCTAATGTTTAGAGAAGATGAATCTCATAGAGCATGATTCCAACTTAGACTTCACCAGACTGAAGCCCATCCTTTTATTTGATTAATGCTTCCTTACGAGGTATTTCATTGCGGGCCCGCTAGTCGTGGAGCGAATGCGTATAACACAGCGCGATTGCTATTGGAGAAAATGTGGCGGTTCTTATAACCGAAGACTTGAAGTCCATGACTCACTCATTCACCTTGACCAACAGAACAGCAATTCACAGTTGACCTCAATGTGCCTGCTGAACATAAACATACAGAAGTACACAATTGCTGCATTACTTGACGCGCTTAACCAGCAACGCTCATTCTAAACTTTCGCACTGCACGGGGTCTGTCTGGTTTGTGCTTCTCCCATTGTCGGTTCAGCGGTCTCGCTTTTGCTTTGCTGGGAGCGTCTCCGGTTGCGCTAGTTCAAGTGACGGTCTAGTCGAGCACGACGATCTTCTTGGCAACATTGCTGAAGCTTTGAAGGCGAACGTCAGTCACAGTTCTGAGGCAATGACGTAGACAAACTCGCGAGCCAAAARTAAAACACGTGTTATGGTGTCACTCCTATTTCCCACTGCCACACGCTCAAATTGACGTCTATAAGGCGCCACTCGCAGTTGGAGTGCTGTACCATAGGAGGTCAAAAAAATGCATATAAACACGGGTCCTTGCACATTGAACGAGAACATCAATGTCGGAAGTCTCAGGTTCTGCACCCACCGAACTGCTCTACCACATTATTGAAGAAGTTTGGGAATCAACGATTACTCCAAATGAACGCATCAATTTTATGGTTATTTCGACACTCGTTTCGAAGGGATGGTCCACTATATTCGAGAGAATTTCTTCATCCAACATGCATATTCCTTGCGAGTCGTTTTACCACAAGGTCTTTGCCGAGGACGCTACTCGTGACTACTCCAAGTGCAAGCGCCTCACTTTCACAGTTTACAATCCGGATGGCACTCACTCCACCAGGCGTTCGTCCGTTCAAACATTGTCATATATGCGACACGATGATATCAAGAAACTGACTTCACTGAACACCATCCATATCATATATCTTGATTCCACATTCCCGGATCCATACGTACAAGGCTTTTTCTCCGCTATACCAGATGGCCTCCCCGAGCTCGTCATATCATACACATTCTCTCCAGATATATCTTTGCCCTTCATCGAAGACCATCGCAGACACTTCAAGCGAGAGTCCCAAGTTCGCTACGCGCAGCCTCACATTGGGACTCTGGTGGTGAATGGTGCCGACGAATATATGGCTGCGACCTGGGAAAGTCTTTTCCCATCTAGGGACAGGTTGATTAGAGACGGAAAACAAGAGGCGGAGCCTTTGCTAAGGGTTACTAGCTCGTTTGTGCCAGAGAAGGCATTATTGGTTAGACTAGAAGATGCGTTGCGGCAGCGGGATCAAAGTCGACGAAGAGCGAACATTGAGCCTGTAGATGTAATCACGGCTGAGGCTGATGGGATAATGTTTATTTCGTCGAGCAAAATAATTGGTAGGTTTTTCTGCTATAGTATGCCGGATTTAATTGAGGGTCCATTACATAGCCGCCTCTCCGCGTTTCCCACTCGGTACATTTGTCGGGGAACTTGGATATGTTGGCGCCTCGACAGAGGCGTTCGTACCTCTATACAATGCATTTGAACCGCTCATTTTGGATGGGACGTCCACAATTCCATCTTTGTACGGTTATGGAAATGCCAAAATTTCAATGAAGTCCGTTAAAGCTGAGCCACCGCACRCCTGTAACGAGGAAGGAAAGACGAATTGGGTGAAGAAGATAATGTCGTTGTTAAGTGTACAAGAAAAGACCATGAGATTAATCGATTCGAGCAAGGATAGAGCTGCGGTGAACTGGTTCGAACAAAATGTGGATAGAGTTGTTGGTGTGTATGGAAAGCAGTACGGCATCACCGCGGAGGATATTGTTCTCGGTAGGTTTTTTGCGCTTCATACTTTAGTACACGATACTCACGGCGATTYAAGTTGTAGGCATCACGGTATCGTAGCGCTACAGAACAAGCATGGAAACTAAATATTTACCTGACAGYCCTACAATTATATTTTGATATCGGACTTGCATAGAATGCATATCTCACCGGATTGAGGAGAAATTAGAAATGTCGACATTCGAGTGTATTGGTTGAGCCCGTCTATAAGCAACTTGAACAAAATGTGATCGCATCAACTTGAGATGCAACTCTTTCACCATGCTTCRGCCCCACCAAGGGGTTTGGCAACGGTTGGTTCCACGGTCACCAGACAAGCTCATAAACTTACCAGATGACATCAGCTGACATTAGGTACTTCTTCGAGCATCGCTTCAGCGGCTTCACCGCTGGCTTGTGGAGTGGAAACTATCCCACCCAATTCCAGCAAATACCCTTCTGGATTTCGTCATCGACCCTGTTCTCCCCGCGCCTCTCAGGCCTTCTCTCGACTGCAACGCACAGTCGGCCTTCGTCATTAATCTGATTCTGATGAGTCGATCGGTCGATCCATGATACTGATTACGAGTGTATCAAATGTCGTTGACGTTCCTGGTATCGGTTTTAGCTACATTTATCTACTTCACCGAGCCCTCCAGGCGCCATACTTTAGAGCTGGTCTCCATCACCACGAATTCTCCGTTACTGCCCGATTTCGTTATTGCGCCTATCAAAAAATCTGTCAAGTTATCAATTATGATGTTATTTGTCCGCACGTTGCTGTTTTCGTTCGTGCTAGCCCTCTCAGTGGCAGGAATTGCTGCCACTTGGAGTCCTTCAGAAGAACTGGAGCTCCTTACAGGCCTAGAGCAGGCCGAATATTTTGGCTGACAAGGGTGATCAATGGACCAAATTACGGTAACATCACCACATGATCTGGTCAGCAACTTCTTCTTTAAATTATGCTTATGTGTATCTGACGGCGTATTGCACAGCCGGGCTTTAAGGTAAATATTGACACTAATCACCCCTCATTTACCATCTATATTTTGCAGGATGATACAGGCTTTAAGCGCCAAACATTCCTATAAAGAGTGTTTATGCTTTAGACGTTAGATTTCACAGGCCCGGGGTCGATTTCTCGACTGCCACACACAGAGTGTCTGCTATTTTCAACGAGAAGTCAGTAATATACTGCAATTAAGCAAAAGTCTAGACGAGTCTGACATGTGCTTCAGGAAGAGTTGATCAAGATCGTTCATACATTGAAAGAGGGATTCGTCATRGGCTGTCTTACAGCAAGTGAAGAAGAGTGGGTAAAAAACTTTGACACCAAARAGAGTGGAGGTGGCGGCAACAGAAACAGAGGGAGACGGGGACCAAGGGGACCCAAGAGAGCAAAGGGAGCAAAGGCAATAAAGGTAGTAAAGTTAATTGGGCGTTTTGGTTCAATGGGTCGTTTAAACGCCGCCTTTCTCCTGGGACTCACTTGTCGAATACAAATGATCCAGTCCGAAGCCATCTGGCTCATCACTTGAAAACCTGAATAAAGAAAAACAAAGCAAAGAGAAGCAGGAAAAACAAACACCAGATCACGCTTGAGTAGGAGTTATTGTGCTACGTCGACTCCTTTGCACTCAGGAAGCCAATATGTTTCTCAACCGCCCAGCTCTCACCCACCCCCCACGTGAACCCCCTGCAGCCGAAGTTCACCTCTACCTCGCTCTCTTCACATACCCCAATCACTGCATATACATCCCACGCAGCGCGGGGCAGATACACCCCCGTGAACGCATCTGGCAGCCGCTCCCCATTATACGTGAAAAACATCCCCGCTTTTCCGAACTCGTACCCACATCCAATCACGTCCCCTGATTTCACCTTCCGTTGTGCCACATAGTCCCTCCCCCCATCTGGATCTTCAAAAAACTTGCGCATATCATCTAGATGGAATCCTGTGCTTTGCCTATTCCATCCAGGAAATCGAAATTCCGGGTAAGGCTTGCACGCCGTCCCAATTGCGACAACTCCATCCACCCTGTTTACCGTAATCTCAAAGTATACTCCGTCCATATCCTGTGGCACGTCATATAACCCTCCCATGATCGGCAAATTGCTCAGAACGCTCGTCTCGCGGCATCCCCGCTGCGTGTGTATTAATGTAGTTCCGTACTCGGTCCGCGAGATTGTTCCTTTAAATCTTGGAGTAGTGGGCACCACCATCTCCCACGCTTTGGCACCCACAGAGCGGATCTGCTCTACCACACTGGATGAGAGGAGTTTCGGAGATGAGACAGGGTGGCGTGCACAAAAGTCTTCTCCTGCCTCGTACTCGGTTTCGGGAACATCCCTATATCTTCCAAGCGCATGCTACGAGCCTAACTCAGCTCGTCGGCGGTGCAGAGTAATGGGAACCCACGATTTGTTCAGGTGCGGCGCTCCATGTTGGTGGATCGTCGGCATTATGTGGCGCAATGTGCTTCCTCAAGGTGTTCAGAAAGCCTGGCATTGAGAGGGTGTGCACAGCCATCGGCCTGGGGGACCGGGGACYGGAGACCTATAATTGTGGCGTAGTCGACCATTCTCATCAACATGTACAGGCAACGCAGGTTATGGGAACTGTAAGGCGGACAGCTTGCGCGGCAGCGTGAACGACGCGCTCAATTGTTCAACTAGTGTTCTTCGTGACGCTTCGGGAGCTCTTCGCCGACGTTGGAGTCAATCAGAGTTGGCCCCAATTCTATCATTTTCTTTCATCTCCTCTTGGGACCCGCATCTTTGCCTGGCCGCCCACACCATCATCGGCCACCTGCACCAGTGATCATCACCTGGCCTCCGCACTTTCACCGCTCTCTCTTCGCCTTGGCTGCCCACACCCAGCTGAAGCACGGTAATTTGCTCGGCGATCATTGAATGTCCCACCAGGTCATAAGAARTCTCTTCACCGTCCGTACTCAGTACTTTGCGAATTGTTGTATGCACCCTCTGGGGCCTGGCGACCAGGTAATGGGCTAACATTATTCAATGTGGCGACTGCCTAAATGTACATCATAGCATAACCTTGTTTCTTGCATCGCCTCAATAGGGATAATTTGGACGGATAGATCATGATCAGTTGCTGAGCCAGCAACGGGAACTAAATATCTGATTAAGATGGTTCCCCAACATTTAACGTTGCACCCCCACTCGGCATCGTGGGGCGAAGGGTCGGAGTCGGACAAGCGTCATGCAAATGGGGGTGCTC
>JNHV02000703.1:0-11685 GCA_001691785.3 Amanita brunnescens Koide BX004
GAAATCCATTTGTCATATTCCATGTGTAGCATGATGGTAAATGCTGCTGCAAAATTCAAAATAAAATCAAAAGTTTTGCATGTGGCCAAACTTCAAATGTTGGAGGTATTCTGCATATGGTGAAATGCAATGCAAAACATAATGTATTGCAATGAAAACAATGTAAAGATTCCAATGTATATTAGTGCATGCAAAACCCTTACTGAAAATTAAAGTTTTGTTGCTTGCGAAATGCAAGGCTAAATTTAAACATTGAGCAATGTGTTTTCACCGCAGCTGTGGTAAGTGACAGTTGGTATGGGTAATGGTGTGGATAGCTAGAACTTTGTAGAATGCATTCACATGAACTCGGAGTGCTTGGTATATGCACCGACGATAGCTATCTTATATAGCAGGGAGCCACTGCTATAGATTGTGAGTATAACTTTACATGAGCCTGCCATGTCATGACAGACGCCTTTCACATGGCTTTTTGGCGCCCATTCCACTTGTGCAATGTCCACCAGGACCAGGTTCGTGACCACCATTCTTGCCTCACTGACCATGGAGATTCTGAAGACGTTGATTCACTGACAGCGCTTCGCTCAGAGAGACATGGATCCATCCGGGAGGTCTACTCCCAGTACTGACATTGATTGGCCCGGACATCATCCAGCGTGCTCTTGCCCAACTCTCTGGACCTGTTTTTACTCCAATTACCTTTTCGTTCGGATGGGTTGCTTATGCATTCGGAAACCTCGCCAAAGCCCTCAGTGGTGGAAGGCTTATGCCGAAACCTTTGTCATCTATTGTTATTAATGGAAAAACTGGGTACGCCTTCGGTCCGCGCAGCTTCTCTAATCTGCTGCCCCCTGATGCTGTGACGGACGGCTAATTAGGTATGTGCGCAACAACAACAGCTGGATCCTTGACTGCATCCTCGCCAATTTCACCCACTGGAAGCCAAAACCTGTGGAAGACGCGTTACGAAAGGTGTTGGAGGAGGCGACTAGAAATGATAGCGAGAAAGCACGCGAGGCCGGCAGAGAGGCTCCCCTGCCACGCACTCAAGCCGGCTTAATTATTTCTGTTTTTTACCCTTCTTCCAAGCGGAAAGCTGGTGTTCCTGTCGCTGACTGGGTATACTACAGCGGTATCCCCGCTGTATTGCTTCAGTTGGGAATYTCAGTGATTCCTGGCGTTATCCTAGGGGAATGGAACCTTTTACTTATAACCGGTGCTGGTATTATCCTTGCCTTAGCAACCGCTGCGCTACCCCAATGGAGGATCGAAAAATGGGGTTGCCGTCGCACAGAGAAGACCGTCATTCTCACTTTTGGAAATGGCGCTCAGCATGCGCTGGTCATCATAGGCGACGAACACTTCTTAGACCTTGAGGCACTTGCTGTCGCACGCCCAACATGGTCTCGATTGAGCTTGTTCTGCACGACTATGCTAGCCCTGCTGTGGATTGTACATCTCATCATCGTCCTAGGCATTAAAGCGAGCCCCTGGTTCCTAATGGTGATCGGAGGGATTGGGATGTTGCACAACATCATGGTTGCCGTGCTTCCTCGTAGGCCCGAGGCACTGGGTTTGCCTCTGGAATTCAGGGAATACATCGCTAATCGGAAAACTATGAAGGCATTAAAGGAAGTAGAAATTAAATATCCCGGGGTCGGTCTAGCGATGATCAGCACCTTCTTCCCTGGGGCGTTGCGGGGGGATGAAGAAAAATGGTGGAAAAGTAAACGTGATCGTACTGCTGGAGTGACCTAGATGCTGGGTTTCCTGCTGCTACGCTCAACGCGCAACTATGTGAGGGTCATGGCAGTAGTTACCGAGTCGAACGGACTCTCGTAGTACACGCCGCTGTAGTCTGTCTCTGTAGAATGAATGCTCGCTTGAATCATCACATGCACCAATCCTACGATATAGGTTGTCTAGTGGCAGTCGGTCACTCCCCATTTGGCCCTGATTGGCTTTGGTGGTGACTTGAGGCAATGGCATCACCTCATAAGACTCCCTCGTACAACCGCCCCGGCGCACTCTCCGCCCTCATAGCTTTCTCCGACACCATCCGTGCTGGCGTGCGCATCACACAACCTCCCGATCCCGCGCGGCGCCGTGCACGCACCCCACCCCCACGGTCTCCTTCTCAAACGCTCTCAGCCTTCTCATCGTCTGCGATTCCTGACAGCGGCTGGTGTTCCCCAAACTTCGCACTCGGGGCAGGGATGGTCATCATCCAGCCTGCCACTCACCGGGTCGTCGTGCTGTACAGCCCTAGCGAGACCGACGGCCAGTGGTTCTTCCCGAGAGGGCGGAAGGATATCGGGGAGTCGCTACAGCAGGCTGCGCTGCGCGAAGCTCACGAGGAGGCGCGTGCATTTCTTCTGATAAGGTGCTAAGAACTAAGTGCAGTAGTCAGGATACCATCCGGAGCTCTTTCCTGTGTATCACTTGACGCGTCAGCCACCACCTGCCGACGATCCAGATGCAAGACAGCGACCGAGCACGGAGCCTATCTATACAACTACCACATTTTGGACACGTACAAGAGCTGAGTATCTGACATTCTGGTATGTTGGACGCATAGCGGAAGATGCGGTGTGTCATGATAAACGGAAAATGTTAGACGGGAATACTGATGCAGTCCTTTTTAGGTTCCGAAAGACAAGAAGCTCTCGCCAAGTGAGTTGGATTACACGACGCATTTGCTCACATACAAAGAAGCGTTGGCACGAGTATGGGGGCAGCAGAAGGCAGTCTTGGAGTATGCGTGGGCCGTATACATTTACACMCAGGGAATAGAAGGCGAGCAAATTTCGACGGGCACGCTTATCTAGGCAGAGAATATATATCACTGTACAGCCAAAAATAAGATAATGTTATTATATATCAAATAGACTTGGCGCCCATTCACCACATACTTGCGGCAGCAGGAACACCAGGTAGGCCGGGAAGGAACGAACATCCTTCCCCAGGCGCGATCACCGCTTACAACTCTTAAGGCATGGCAAGCCTGGCTCATCATCCGATGCCGTCTCCGCAAGGGTTTCCGACACACGARGTGTCTGCGTGTTAAGAAGTTCAAGGCTGCCATCTACGATTCGTGAACAACGAACTTGCTCCATCCCCCAATCATGAAAGATTTCTCTCAAAAGCAGACTCGCGAAGTCAGAGACTATCCACGCAGACCCTGGAAGGAGTGGCTCGATGCCTTGAAGACAAAATTCCAGTGGAAGTGGTTCGMAGCCTTGAAGAAGAAATTGCCCTGTACGCACAACGCTCCGAGTCCGATAGGCGAATCACGTTTGACAACCTCCATAATTCTCGTATGTCAACTATTGGCGTCATTCAAGTCCAAACTAACTTGGAATTAAGTCGGGGCAGAGTGACCACGATCCGATTGATGTCGCAATTGACCCAGACACGAATCTGTCGGGCCGGGACCTCATGATTGAGACGAGTGTCCAAGTCCCAAACGACCATGACGCCATCCAAGAAGATACGAACCCGTCGAGCGTCATAATCGAGACGACTCCCAACGCACCAAAAACAATCTACGAAGGCTCCCTCTCAGCTCTGGCGCAAAGCAATGTTCCCTTGGACATCACCACGACTGCAACCCCATGCCGATATCGTTTATTCTCTTGCGTCCAGATTGTGGAGCATGATACCCTTCAGATAATCGAATTACTGGATCTAGCGGATGTCAAATATTCCGCCTTATCATATGTCTGGCGCGGAAACGAGATCGACCCTACTCAGCCCGCACCCAAACGATTCAAAGTCGTTGGTGCTCTGGATGGAGATCCAATCGGCGTTGAGGTCTTGAAGCATGCCTGCATCGCTTCTCTAAAGAAAAACATCGAGTATCTCTGGATGGATAGGTTATGTATCATTCAGACTAGCCGCGACGACAAACAGTGGCAGATCAGCAAGATGTATGACATGTACAAGTTCTGCGCTCGATGTATTGTCCTTCCCGGTGGCGTGCAGCGCCTCGTGCGTTTGGATGAAGAGACAGCTTGGATCCATCGAGCCTGGACCTTGCAGGAATGTTTGGCCCCAAAGGAGGTAGTTGTGCTCTTTAGTTGGAAATTGGGGCCTGGGGAATGTTACATTGAAAACGAATACGGGATCATCGAAGAGGTCATTCCGCGTCTGTCAGCAATTACAACGGTTGGGATTGTTACCAACGCTTGCGTTATGGGCTACATGGTGTTCAATGGAAAGGAAACAAAAGGGGACATATGGGTAAAGACCTGCGTTTTCGGCGTTGGAACCCCGAATATAACGGCACTTGCAGCATCGATGCAGAAGGCCTTGGAGGACGAGGRTATCAGAAGTAATGTGATCTGGCAGTGCGCATGGACGCGTTCCTCTTCGCGCCCTGTTGATATGGTGTTTAGCATTATGGGCCTCCTCGGGGTCATCCTGGATACGAAGCAATTTGGCAAAGATGACCGGATCAAAGCAACGATAGCCCTGTGCAGAGAAATTCTAAATAGGCCGAGCGGCAGAGCAAGTTGGCTTGGGATTGCATATTTGCTTCCGCCGTGTAGCCGGCTCTCCACGTTTCCGGTATTCCCTAGAACAAGTGTAGAAGGGAAAGCAATTTTACCGGCGGGGTCAAAGTCGTACGAGATGGAAAACATGATGGTCAATATTTATCCGAATTTTCTGGGAATGAAGATTGCGACCACGATGCCTCATGGTAAAATGAACGAGGATGGATATCTCATCATTTCGCGGCACGCTCTGCCCCTCATACGAACAGCAAAATCCCTCCCCAGCGATGATCCCGAGAACACAGTTTTTGTTGCCGTGGATAGGACTACTTGGAAAATCCACAAGAACCCAGGGAAAGGGAACGATCAACCAACCATTCGAACATTTGCGGTGTTACTAGGACCATTCCAGGAATACCTTCCGGGGGCGTCACGTCGGGATGGACGAACAATCATCGCTCTGCTCATCGAAGAACATGAACTAGAGAAGTATCATGTAGTAACATTTCTTCTTCTAGACATCAAACTCCAGGCTTGTATAGAATCCACGTGGAAGGAACGCACATTCAGCATTGGCGGGCCAGACCGTGAAGAAGATTGGCAACAAGACCTCGAAGGTTGGGCTCCATTGCAAAACACGAAAAAAGAGCTGGACAGAAAGGCGGATTTTGCTCAAGCGCAGGGTTATTGGGAGGACGTTTACATCGAAGACTAGGAGTTCACTTGAGTAATAATAGGGCCTCGGCGACAAGTTTCACCATGTATCATTGATTTATCAAGGTGGCGAGGCGGCGAATAAGCATTACACCATGTGTGTAATTACAGCATATAATGTATCATTCAGTTCTCTACGGCTGAGCCCATACCCTCCAAGTTACTGCTCAAGCTCATGCTCGTGTGTTTCTTCGACAATACGAGTTGCCAGCGCCTTGAGCTCTGTCGGCGTTGCGGGATCATCATGTCCTCCTGTAAAAGTAGCTTTACGGGGAATGCAACGAACRCTGTCAAAGTGCTGTGGTGAGCATTTCCATTCACAATAATGCCTTTTTGTTAACAATGCTAATCCTTCATTTCCTTTGTTTYCTATGTCGGAAAGGCTAGTAATTGGCTAACTAAATTTAGCACAACAGCTCTCCGCTAATGCAAGTGCAGCTTCCCGGTTATCAGCGTTTAGTAAGTGGCTAGGGGTAGAGTCAGCTTCAGTCCTACATGGCTGTGTGCAATGACAATGGAAGGTGATACCTAGGCATCCTACAACAGTCGAGTTCGAGGTCTAGGGGATTCTCGGAAGACCAAATTATATGGCAAATTTGGACCATTTGGCGTTAGAGAAAGAGGGGAGKTTTATTCTGGTCATTTTTATCATGGCACTAGTAACGCTGGCTTCATTGGCAGTAYGAGCCAATAGCGTGGTAAGGTCATGTGCCAAAAGTTCATCCAGCAATCCCTTATTTTGACTGCTCGGTTCAACAATGGAATCGATACTATCTGTTCAGCTGAAGCGGGAATCGGTCACGTCCGAGCGGTGCAAGTGTTCGGAATGCGGACGGCATATTTGATCCGGTTATCTGACCCTGGCAAGGTACTGCCGCTCTAAGTGCCTGAAAATGGTTTGAAAGACTTCGCCAAGGTTGACGCCGTCAGCCGAGAGGCTATCATGAATTGTGGTGCCGGTTGCCATGTGGATCACCAGTCTCGTTCTAGGCGTTCTGGGGAGGGGCAGGCTCTGAGATCTGAAGCCTGAAACGAGAAACCTGGTCTTTCTTCCCTTTCTACTAAAACGTCTATCAAGTCACGCCGCTCACCACGCAACGGCGCATTGGGGCTGGCATGCCCTGCAGAAAGGGTCTGAAAACGACAAGTCCTCGAAGCATTTGAATTGAATATTGGTCATGATGGCTTTGAACCCGCCATGTTAAGCCGATTAATGRCATCGGCATTTCATCTAATGATGACACTAGCCTCTGGTCTCGAACTTGGCACGCCTGGTCTCGTCGTTGAAGGTGACTTTCACTCTCCTATCTACTCAGCCATTCTTTAACGACTGCTCTCTACGCCTTTCCCCGCTGTGCTCTGGCATACCTGCGAATCGCTCCCACTTGCACCCGCTCAGAGTGGGTATCCTCGTGGCCACGTTCGTCACAGAAACCCAATCTCCATACCCTCTTCAAACACGAGCATCCGCACGTACAACCGAGTCCCTGACGCTGACTTCAACCCCAGTGGCACGATCAGCTCTTATTCTACCGCCACATCCTGTTCCTCGTCTATACAGTTCTACGCCGCCCGCAAAGTGCACGGACGCGATTCTGTGAGAAAGGCGGCAAAGGTCGAGGGTCTCGCGTTTGACGATGGCCTAAAGGGACCGGAGAGTGAGGACGATAGCGAACATTGTGTTTCGCCGCAATCATGACTTGTGTATTCTATAGAATATTATTGCCAAGTGCTACGCATATTGTTCATAAAAAAAAACGTCAGTATGGAGGCGTGCAATCAAAGTGACTCCTTGTCTGTATCGTCCGAAGAACCAGGGAGCTCAAATTCCTCCAGAGAAAATGGCCCCTCCTCTCCCAGCTCTTCTCCAACAGCTTTCCACCCCTCTTCCGTCAATGTGGGTATACCGCTCTCCCATGTTCTATCAAAGTATTGGGGAATAAACCTATGCATGGTCAGCCTGAAAAATAGCGAGAGACCAAATAAACTCGACGCACTCGACACCTTTCCGCTTTCTCTCGGCCGCCATGTCCCGCTGCTTCTGCTCAATCTGCACCTTCTCCCTCGTCGCTTCGCTGTACTTTCTCTCCGTCAAATTCCGCGTGACATCTTTCCATAGCTTCCGACTTTCATACGGCAGCTGTCTCTCTATCGGCCGCACCGTCTTGGGTATCGATTTGAGTACCGCCAGGTCAATCAGTGTAGCATAGTCCTTCTGCGCAGAGGGTATCGTGTTTGGAAAAACGGCGGACGCCGTATCAAGGGCAAGGTGCGCGCGTGATCCAGCGGGGGACGACGCGGTCGACCACCCCGTGCCCACCTTTCTCCATCTAACCTTGCCGCGCCAAGACCCATCAAAGACCGCAACAACCCGAGCGGTAGGCACGTGCTTCACTTTAGTCCAATCCTCGTGGTGCGTCTCGCCATCAAAGACGGTATGGATAACCCCTTCAAGCAAAAAATGGGGCTTGCCTAACCACGACTGGACGCGTTCCGTGAGATGCTGCGGACAACGCCAAGTCAAAAGTAGACGCTTACCTCTTCCTTGTACTCGATGATGACCCGGAAGCCTTTTCTTCCATTGTAGCCGGTGCACGTTATAATCGTCGACTCGCCCACTGTGATGTAAAAGCTTCCCCTGAGGATCCCGTTGACATGCGCAACAGGGTGTGTGATGTGATACGTCTCGCCCTCCCCAGGCCCGCCAGTGAGCTTGACGTAAACACCTTGATTGTACTGCCCCGGCGCGACGCGCACTGTCGTCCCAGACACCTTTGCCGAGATCTGATCGACGCCCAACATCTGGATGTGTCTGCTCGGGCACGCAGCGAAAAAAGCCGACACGGGAGGGTGATGCGAGACCTGCTCCGTGAGATAGATGATGCGCGCACGCGGGACGTCCAGATCTGGATCGACGCCTGCATCGTCGAGCTCGGGGATGACATCGCGGGTCAGGCTCAGGTTGGACATGTTCAAGTTGGGCGTCGTGGCAGCGGTCGATATTGAAGACCGGTTGGTACGGGAAATGTTGCTGAGACCGCTGCGCGAACTGCGAGCGCTCTTGATGCTTGCCGTCTCTGCAAAGTCGGGGACGATGGGGCTGGGAGGGACGGTGTTGGATGGGGTGGCATAGGTGCCAGGCGCCGTCGAGTTGGCGCCGGGGATCACATCCCAATGGGACCGGAAGTGTTCACCGAGAACTGAGTTGTAAGGCTTGCATACTTTACCGTGCTACGAACACGTATGAGCACGGGTTGCCGGGGGCGATGGCAGCGAGTACGTACGACGAACTTGAGGTCCTTTGTGAGTGCAAACTTGAGGACGGCGAGAGTGCGCTCAAAGGGATCATGAGAATCGTTGACGCTGCAGGGATTGAGCGTATTAGGAAAGGAAACACGAGGAAAGGCCCGACTTACGAGGCAAAGAAATCTGGTCTGTCAAGGTAATGCCAGTATTCCAGGTTGGGAATGGGCTCAAGCAGAGACGCGGGTAGCGAAAGCCTCCTATTGAAGGCGGTCAGTAAGTCGCAGCGAAGACGCGAAGAGGTCGGACATGGAGGCAATGTCCTTGACGCCGAGACACTTCTTAACAAGCGAAACAATCATTTTGAGCTTGCCGCCATCGCCAGCGTCGCCCGAGTCTGGGACAGAGAGAGGCTCGTCGTCCAGCGCAATGGGCTCATCGCTGCCAGCAGAGGTCATGGTTGGCCAAAGTCAAGGGTCGCAGCCTCACATGGCCCTTGTTCTCCTCGCCTGCGCCCTAGTCGCACTTGTCCTCTATATTCTCCAGAACGACCCAAAGCTCGCTCGTTTCCCCGTTACAGCAGCCAAGTTATCTCAGAACCGTGTTGAACCTGCGCATGTGAGCGCAACAGCTGCCGGAGACATTCCGCCAGACATCATGCACCAACTTCCACCCAGAACCGGAAGACGCTACATTGTCGTTGGCGGCGTGAGTCACACTTTGCAGCTCTAGACTATCCCGCCGACATGTCTGTCGCAGGGAGGTTTCCTCGGTGGTTGGATCGTGTCTCAACTGCTCAAACGCGGCGAGGACCCTACAAAAATACGCATTCTAGACTTGTTCCCCTCATCTAGAAAAGACTTTGCATCCGGGCCTGCTGCAAATGTCGCCTTTTTCAAAGCAGACATAACCGACGGCGCTGCGGTCCATGCTGCGTTCGAAGCTCCCTGGCCCGAATCCTCCGAGCCTGCAGCAGAACTCACCGTCTTCCACACCGCAGCCAACATCCGCTTCTACGAACGGCATCCCGCCCTCTTGGACAGGTCTGCGAGGGTCAATGTCCAAGGCACCCAGAACGTCATCAACGCTGCGCAGGCTGTCGGCGCCAGCGTGCTCATCTATACCTCGTCTGGGTCCGTCGCCATCCGTCGCTCTCGGTTCTGGCTCTGGCCATGGGAACGCGAGCCCCAGTTCCTCATCCAAGTCATCAACGACGTCGACGACGTGTTATTTCCAAAGCAGCACGACCAGTTTTTCTCCAATTACGCCGTGACCAAGGTGCACGCTGAGCGGCTCGTAAGAGCAGCGGACAAAACCCCCACCGCAGGGGGCGGCACTCTGCGCACGGGGTGCCTGCGTCCCGGGAACGGCATCTACGGCCCCGGAGACATGTTCTGTCATTCCTACCTTCGAAGACCGAGCAACCCTACCTGGGTCGCCAACATCCTCCAGTCCTTCACCTACGTCGAGAACTGCGCCTGCGCCCATCTATGCTACGAACGCCGACTCATCGATCTCGCCCAGCCCGCGTGTAAGAACCCTGATATCGGCGGCCAAGCGTTCGTCATCGCCGACCCGGGGCCTCCAATCACCCTCGGCGACGTCTATACCACGCTGGAGACTCTTACGGACGGAAAAACGCACTTTACCCATGTCTCACCGACGGCGATGCTCCTCTTATCGCACCTAATTGAGCTGTACTATCTTACGCGCGAGGTTTGGGCCGCAAAAATCCCTTTTGTACAAAAGGCGCTGCCTCCCGTGCTGGGCGATATTATCAATCTCCAGCCCTCTTTGTTTGCGCTCATGCAAGTCCACCTGATCTTTGACGACTCGCGCGCGAGGCTGTCTCCCGAGAAAGGTGGGCTTGGGTACCAGGGCTCTTGGACGACAATTCAAGGCCTGCACAGGACCTATCGAGAACATGTCAAAGGCTTTGATAACAAGCACAATTCCGGGACGGGAGGTGTTACCCTCGATTTTACACTTTTCAAGAGAAAGGTACAAAAGGTCGTGGAACTACCTTTGAAGGCGCCTGCTGAAGTCGCTACAGTGCACTAACGTTACGGCTGCTTGATATTATCAAAGTATATATATCATGTACTTGAACAGACAACATATGAAATGCTACAATGAACATACTCTAGAACAAAACAGGCAAACACTCCGGTATGATACACTGACACATGCAACAGTGAGAATCCATGCCTAATAAATATCTAAATGAATGAACAAGATGCAGTCGTTAAATGATATCGTCCCTCCTGAACGGAGCATAGGAGCATGATTCATAGATCACTTGCTAGTAGTCTCTGATTCTCCTATGCCTTTCCATCTGCTCGCAAGTGTTGACCGCGATCCCGTGCCCGTACCATTGTTGGTCGTACCTGTCGGAGCGTAGCTGGATCGTTGCAATTTCGACAAAAGTCCGAGCCCTTGTCCAGGTTCAAACACCGGGGCTCGACTAGACAACGTCGAAGTCGAAGCTGTCGAAGAAACCGGTATCTGTTCTGGCACGGAAGTCAAGGTCCCGGAATTAGGCGACGGCATCGAAGAGGATGAATTACTTGAGGGAGACGACACCAACGACGAGAAAGAGCCATTAGCGGAGCTGTGCGTTTGATGCCCAGACGCAGTGGTAGGTTTTCGATTAGGATTGGTAAGAATGATTGGAGGCAGGCCACCGATTTGCGAAAGTGAATTAGACTGGGGATATGTGAACCTAGATGTGTTGTGTTGTGGCCGTTGTACCTGGCTCTTATGGGACGGCGCGGTATTCCATAGGCGAGTCGTCGAGGCACTTGGAGCTTGCAGAGTATTTGATCGTTGGCTCGAGGGTATCGATTGCCGACCTAATGACGGCGTGCTGTGGAAGCTATGATGACGGCCTCTATGTTGTGGCTGTTGCGCAACGTTGTCCGAGGATGCTTGATTAGGGTGCCGTAATATTCCCATCTCATTGACAGCCGTCTGATTATGGTAAAAGCTGTTGGCTTTCGGATACGCAAGCTCCAGAGCCCTCTCCTCGGCTTCCATTTTGTCGATCTCTTCCACAACTTGCTGGAGCTGCATCTCCAAATCTGGTATTGTTCCCGACTCCAGCTTATCTTTCTTTCCTGCCAGTTTCTCCAGCTTATGATTAAGTGCTGCCAGTTCACCCTTCATGCTCTCAATCTGCTTCTTCTCCGCCTCCTCAACCTGTTCTCGCTCCTTCCGCACCTTGGCTGCTTCT
>JNHV02000704.1:0-11704 GCA_001691785.3 Amanita brunnescens Koide BX004
CCGTCGCAATCTCTCCCGATGGATCCAAAATCATTTCAGGGTCAGCTGACAAGGCAATTCGAGTTTGGCATGCAAGCACTGGCGTCGAGATATTACCACCCCTTCAAGGCCACAATGAGTCCATTCATTCCATCGCATTCTCGCCCGATGGATCCAAAATTATCTCAGGGTCTTCTGACAAGACTATTCGAGTTTGGGATGCAAGTGCCGGAGTCGAGATACTCCCATCCTTAAGAGGTCATGATAGCTCGATTTTTTCCGTCGCATTCTCGCCCGATGGATCTAAAATCGTCTCGGGGTCAGATGACAAGACCATTCGAGTTTGGGATGCAAGTACCGGTGTCGAGATACTTCCACCCTTACGAGGCCATGATTACTGGATTCATTCCGTCGCATTCTCTCCCGATGGATCCAAAATCATCTCGGGATCTTCTGACAAGACCATTCGAGTTTGGGATGCAAGCACTGGCATTGAGATGCTCCCACCCCTTCGACGCCATGATGACTGGATTCATTCCGTCGCATTCTCTCCAGATGGATCCAAAATCATCTCAGGATCACTTGATGGGATCATTCGAGTTTGGGATGCAAGCACTGGCATTGTATTACCGCATCGACAAATAGCAGCTGATGATTCCCTTAGGCCTGCAAAGGACGAACAGACGATAGAGAGTTGGTTGACAAATATCAATACCGGCTGTTATATGGGGGCGCTTCCCGTTGGTGCAAGATTTCATCCTGGGCAAGTTCGCGGGTCTACATATGTCGGATGGACGGCAGCAAATAAACTGGTTCTTGTTCATTTTCCTGAGCAGTAGAAACTGTAATTCGACTATGCTACGTTAGAGGCAGTAATATATATTTGTGATACGGTTGGAAGGCGCGCAGTTGCGTGGGGGGTTGGAGCCTGATCCATCTTGAGAGGATACCCACATTTCAGCTAAAACCTTCATAAGCTTGTCGAACATACGTGTACAGTTCCACTTATCCACACCTTTAACATTTAGCTACCATTGAGGGAGTCAATCCTCGCAGCATCTGCTCGTCACGCGACCAGATCTCTCATTTCTCAATGCGTCAATCGTGAAGGTTCTCAAATCGCTTGCGAGCCATGCAATGTAACTAGTTCTGATCCATGTGCAGATCTAGGCATAGTATTGCAAGTAAACTTATGTGACTTTGAATTCATCGATAGCGAGTGATCGTAAGTAAAGTAGGAATGGCCAAAACATAAAGTTTTACAATCGATCGTCAAATACATACCAATCTATCTAGGTTCTATAGTGGGAGATGTTCCAGGTAACCATTGCGCATCACTCACGTATAGCCAATGCATCCGCGTGGAATAATTTAGGATAACCTTTGGAACTTCGTTCATGTGACAGCTTTGGCACGGAAGCTTCCACGCACAAAGCGTTCCAATGGTACAGCATTGACTTACTTTGTTCAACTGACCAACTAAATCGAGTCTAGAATTATGATCATAGGCTCTCCCGCTTTCGTCGTTCCCACTATCATGAATTTGAAGATTCTCGAGCGTTGACTTGGGACGACCAACGGTGAACTTTGATTTGGCTGTTCCACTGCGCGTGCGACACGAAAGGTAGAGGGTGTATTTAAGGCTGTCGACGCTGATACGAGGTGGAAGAGGAAGAGGCGGGTTGTGAATCGTGATTGCTAACTTGTCAGGTGATTTGATCCCATCAGCACACGACTTTGATACGGTGTGAGTTCATACTGAGTCCATCCAGAGCCCGTAGTACAGGCATTCCCTGTGCGAACTGGGCTGCCTGGGATCAGGGAGCTCAGTGCGCGCCGTTACAGAAGCCACCCGGTAACTAGCGAAGTAGCATCTGAGACATGGCCCTGGCCGTGCACGCTTCACTGACGTCTATCAACTTCAACATACAAAATGAGCCGTCGCAATGTATCTGTATCAACCACAACTACTCCTCTGGCTACCACTGCTCTGGAGGCCCCTCAAATAAATGCATTCGTGCGTTCAGCAATAGAAAAGTACGGCCTGACAGAGGAAGAAGTCAAGAAGCGTGCTACCGAAATGTGTGGCTTTATTGAACGGTACATGCAAGCAGATGAAGCTTCCAAAGCACGGGATAAGGCCGCGCTAGAGAGGGCATTTCCTAACGGTTATGATAATGCAATTCAAGTCGGGGTGAGTGCCAGATGTGGCATTAACTTTCCATTCCCCGGGCCAATGCCAGCGTAAACCGAAACCAGGAGAAGAGGTGAATTTCGCCCAAGTGAAAGATGATTTGATGATTCGGGTCTGGGGTGAGGATTTAGCGAGCTCCGCATGCTACTGCTTCGACTTCGTCAACCGTGAACACCAGTACATCCTCACACCCAATGACGTCAAAATTTACACTGTGGCAACTGCGTTCAGCCAAGCGTCCCAGTTCTGTCCATCGAGGAGTCGTTGGAAAGGGCAAAGGCGACGTCATTGTACTCCCACGCAACCAGGCATGATCCAAACTGGGAGACATATGTCATTCCTGAAGGCACCATTCTCCGTATTACACAGCAGAACCACCCGGATTCTTTTTTTACATACCAATGCGACACCCTCCTGGTTCGACTCGCCCTGGTGAGCGTGATGTAAGTGCCTTGAGGAATGGTCTCGATAAAGTGACTAATTGAAAATTGAGGTTTCTATCTTGAGTCGGACTCGATTTCCATTGGACTCTTGAGCTTGTCTTGTTGTCCTGTTGTATCTCGTACTTGTATATTGGTTAATGAATTGCGAGTGAAAAGCATTGATTCGATATTTTCTAATTTTTTTCGGTGTTCTACATATTTTTTAAACCGCTACCTATACCCAGATCTCTGTTTCGCAGACGAGCTACTCCGCGCCAACTCGCTATGCCACCCAAAAAAATCAGAAAATTCCGTGCATATATAAGAAACGAAAACACATACAAAAACGCCGACTCGATGCACTGCTTAATGTCCTTGTAGCTCACGACCAAACAAGACTGTTCATCTCTCGCGACCAGCATGATTTTTTCCTCCGTCCCCGCGTCGAGCTATGTCGTAAAAGTTGCATGTCAGACTCAACAGCTCCACAGCGTTGATGTACCCACGCACCTTGTTGAGGCATGTAAAGACATGCGAGAGGTTCAACACCGGGTTACCGTTCTCATCCACTTGGTGAAAGACATAATCCCTGAACAGCTTGATAATGTACCGGTCGCCGGTCTCCGACCACCGCGGATCGCATGCAAATCTTCACAAGAGTCAACAGTTAAGATAGAGAAAAGGTACAAAACACCCTACTCCGGCCTCTCGTTGATGAACCCAAACTTGCACAAGAGCCGCACCAGGCGGGCGTTCTCCAACTCGCTCAAAAGCTCATTTTCCAGCCGGTCTGTAGCCCTGTCCGCCATGTCCGCGTCAACAACGGATCATTACTTAAGACAAGACTCACAGCAACGCGTCATTCAAATCAACCAACACTTTCCCTCTTACCATATCCAACAATTGATCGATCGTCTGCCTGTTTGTCAGCACCCCCCTCGAAACGGGAAACCCAAGATACGTCTATACTCACGCGGTGCAGACCGGCCTTGCTCATTAAAAACAAGATGGCATTTTTCAGATCCTGGCTGTACTGTCTCCCGATCGTGTCCAAGCTCTTTTGGAAGCTGGCACCATTCGTGACGGCCAGGGTGCTGCAACACAGCGCATACAAAAGCCGACCAAACATGAGCAAGTCTTCCTGTTGGAGAAGACTGATGTCCTGCGGGGTGTCGTGCATCAGAACATCGATCAGACCACACGACCCAATGCGAACGCTGGAGTTGAGATTAAGGAAGGACAGAAAACGGAAAAAACAAACAACGAACCGGTTTTGACCCGTGACTAGGATCTTGGTCGCGTCAATGGTTCGGACGGCCAACCTTGCCTCATGCACTTGCTTGATCGCGGAGCTAATCTGGACGACGTAGGTCCATATGACGCGCTCGGGGATCATCGGCTGTCCTCCTGACCCTGCGCCAACGCCACTCACAAGACCTGTCCCCGCGGTGTTCCCACCAGCGAACGAGAATCCGGACACCAATCTCTGCGACTGGAGTCCGAATCCTTGCGTTGAAGAGGACCCGGGCTGGTGCAACTGTTGGGCTGCTTGGGACTGGAAAGCGGCTACTTTGGCTTTGAGGTGGACATCAAAGAGGGTGCGGGCACTGGGGTGGTAGGTGTAGCACACGACCAGGGCTAAGATGGTGATGATTAGAGATCAGATAACGAAGCGAGAAGACCGACGAACAGCTGTCATTAAAAGCACGTGTGGTAAAGGCCTCATGCACAGAAACAATGCTAGGGTGTCTGATCTTGGACCATGCATCGATGGATGCAAATGCAGATTGGGCAGATTGCTGAGTGAGCCGGAAATCTAGGCCGCACGCGTTAGCTGAACCACAGTTTCAGATAATGCCATTCCCACTTTCGACCCGTCGAAGTGTGTACGGTAATCCATCTGATGTCCGGATGGCTCTGTAGACGATCGAGTACCAGGTAAGGAATTTGCGGCGTTCATTAGACGAGCTTATGTTCTCCAGCGGAACGAGAGTATGATAGCCTTGAAGTTCATCTGGGAGTTCCGTCCCCATTGGTGCCACCTGTCTGGTGATCTCGCTGCGGGATTGCAGCGTTTGCCGAAGGTCATTGGAAGGCGGGATAAAGTGTGAGCCGGTAGCCGAGGTGGTAAAGGGAGCAGGTATGGCAGGGGTGTAGAGGTGGTAGTTTAGCTATGGCAGGTTTGGTTGTTAGCGGTGATCGGAAGCTATGTGGGATATACTTACGGGTTGGCGGAGAAAGACCGGTGCGGCAGAGTAGGAATATGAAGCAGCCGCGTCATAATCTTGTTGGTAGGGATTGTATTGAGATTCGTCGTAGAATTGAGTGTCGAGCTACGGAGATGTAAGTGGAGTATGCCGAGATCAAGGGGATCCGCACAGTTTGCATTTGATCGATGATAGAGGCAACGGAGGTATCGCCGGCGCTGAACGAATAGCCTTCTGGAAACTCATACGTGCCGGTGGACTCGGGAGATGCTGGGGTAGGACTAGCCTGAGCTGCGGAAGCCTTGGACTGGGGCGGACTGGCGGGGACCGGTGTGCCAGACTTTGGGACAAAGACAGGGGCATTGATGGCTTGTGCAGAGAGCGTGCCTGTGGAAGAAGCTCCGGGAGGGCTGGAGCCGCTTAGATGTCAGCAGATGGATGGGGCTGGCGAACGTGCTCACTCAGCCGTGGCAGAAGATTCCTGAGATTTGGGGTGATAATATATGCAGCCCTTGTCCTGGAACTTGCAGTAACTGCGCACAGTCAGCGCAGACCAGGTCGAGCACGGCGGCGTACCCGTAGATCATGATATTCCTGCACTGGCGCTGGATGGCATCTACTGGCGCTGAGAGCGGGGAATTTACTTGTAGTGCATACGGACCTTTTCTCTGGGGCCTGAACTCATCGTGAGTGGCGGGGTCAACGATTCTGACTGCAGCGGACTGGGGACGGGCAAAGAAAGGCATGATATGAGACAGCCAAATAAGGCTACAGCGTGACTGCACTCTGGGCCATCAAAAAATCTTGGAACTGCTCATCCTCATGTTTCTGCTGCTCACATGTCTTCCTTATTCCCCGTATCGATGCCCTTGGACGACGATGACAACGACATATGCCCAGTCTGTGACCGCGAATGCACCTGTCATCTGCGCCCCGTAGCCGCCCAGATCCCACAGCAGCCCAACAAGCCGTCTCTCAAAATACGGCTTACTGTTCCACAGAGCATGCTCGCAAAGAGGCCTACGCGCGCGAAGGAAGCCACCATCGACGATCCAGACTCGTCTTCCACAGCGGAGACACCGCCCCCACAGCCCAGGCGCAGAGGTCGTCCCCCCAAACCCACCCGATCAGCCATCAATCGCAAAGCCGTCTTTATCAAGCAAAAAACACCCCTCACAAAATCGCGGCTCGCAAAAGACAAGCAGGCTGCCGCTGCCGCTGCAGCCGCCCTCTCCAGAAAAGTCACCGCCGCAAAAAAGCGTGGTCGGGATCGCAGTGAAACTGTAGACTCACACGACACATATGACGACAACGACGACCAATTTCCCACATTTGTCTCCGCATCCGCCCTTTCCTCTCTCTCATCCGAATCGGACTCGTCGTCGTCAGACGCGTTCGAGACGGATTCAGAGATCGAGGCAGAGGAAGAAAAATTTATTATCGACCAGGTTAGAGATAAGGCTCGCGTTAGGCGCGAGCTGCTTGGCGACGATGGCCAAGCAAGACGAAGTCAGAACAATAACTGGGTCATACGACCTCGGAAAAAAAGCGTCGGTCCCAGCGATGGCGAGATGGACATCGACTCGGACGCAACTGCTGATGACGACAACGATGATGAAGACGAAGATGAAGACGAAGACGAAGCGGACGGCGACGAAGAGACAGATGGGCGGGGAGTCGGTGCGGGCTACGTCGGCCTCGCCACCGGCTGGTCGGAAGACGACGAATCAAGCTTTGATGCCGATCTCTTCTTTGCCAATCTCTCCGCCTCAGATTCCTCATCCACCCCCACATCGGGCGCTGAAGATGACGCCGACGAATCCGATATGGACTCGGTATCAGCCGTCGTCACCGATCTACTTCCCCATCTCCGGCACGGTCTTGAGAACTTGCCATTTGAAGTAACGGAAAGCTGGGATGGCCAGATCGTCTTCACCAACGGCCTCAGAGATGGCCAGGGTGCGCTCGACATTGATTTCGAGATCGATGCCGCCCAGTTCATGGTCGAGTCCAGTCCCAGCTCCGGAGACGGCGACAGTGACATCAATATGATCCACTCAGACAGAGGATACGAAGAAGATCTGGACGGCGGAGAGGGAGATACGACGGATGAGGAACTCGTGGGGGAGAACGACCTCCCAAATGAGCGTGCTATGCAGCTGTTCTCTTTCCCTTTCAGCGTATCTGCCATCAATCCTCTTTCCACAGTCAGTCCTTCTGTCAGCCCATGTCCGCTATCTCGCCGCCCGTTCCCAGCCCTCCTGTCCTCACCCAAACCTGCCGACATACTTGCTGGTCGAGTGTTCTGGGAGTCGGACGAACTCGACGACCTGGATGACGCCCCGCAAAGGGGTACGGGACCTCGCAAAGGCTGCTTCCTGCCTAACTCGGAGACGCGTACGGCGATCATTGATGACTCACACAATAGCGTGCCTTCTCCACACCCAAGCTTCCGTCGGCACAAATCAAGGCGGTCTGATGTAGGTTTCTTTGCCTATCATGGAACGCTGGCTTAACGGTTCTATATATAGCTGCTTCATCTCCGTCGGCAGCCAGAGCTAATTAGCGACATGGCATCAAGCAGCCCCGTGGCTGACCGTTCGTCTCCATTTGTGTCATCTGAAAATAACATCGGCCGAGATGGCACACCGTACTCTCTTTCCATCGCATTGAACGACGTGCTCGAGCCGTCGTTTTTGGACCCCGACTCCGACCCCGCTGCAGATCGTTCGGAAGAGCCCCCTTGCTCTTCTAGCGCGGCTACATCTGGGGTCGAGAGCGACGCCAAAGGACTGGGGTTCAACAGATGGGACCTTGTCTCATTAAGCGCGGGTGCATTTAGGCAAACAAGAGAGACGGGTACCGCAATTACACACCCGATGACGAACACGGTCACAGATTACGGCAAGATGATCAAGGCTAGTCCGTTTACCGCCATGCGCGAGATGCTCGCGGGAGCGCCTGCCTCTTCGTCTTCCTCGCTACCCTGGAAGGGCAAAAAGAGGCGGGTGAACAGGATGATGGACATTTCGCCCGTGATCCTCCCACGAGATGGAGACCGGACCCCAACGCCCAATTCTAGCAGCTTCCTACACTCTTCGCACCCGAACCATTCACATCAACACCACCAACCGCACCAGAGCCAACATCAGAATCAAAAAAGTCGCAAAGAGCTCCGCCGCGAGCGCAAGCTAAAACGCAAGAGCGCAGGGGCTACACCCCACCAGCAGCAGCCTCCTCATCGGCAGCATCGGCATTCGCCGAATAGCCAGCATTATCAGCATCACCACGCGCATCGGCATTATCCAAATTCAAAATCGCGCGGGTTGGCGGCGGTGCAAAGGACGGGATTCAGCTCGTCGTCGTTTGTCCCGCCGTTGAGTTTGTAAGTGAGAATGAAAGTTTGTTTCGATAATGATTTTCTCAGCATTGTATCCACATTCCTTCGTCTGTCTTTATTGCTATCCTGCATACATACATGTTGGTATGCTCCATATCCGTCCATGCCCATACCTCTTGACGAGTCATTTGCATCGCTGTTGGTACTGATATGCGTATGTCATGTATACTCTTTTTTGTTCTCCTTGTCAATTTGTAATTTCATGTATGATGAAGAGGATGTTGATAATGTTGGTGCTTTGATCTCATTCACACTTCAATACAACTGGATTGAGGGATCAAGAAACCATAGCAGTGCAGTACAATTGCCATTACAACAAGTGTAGATCAGAGCATATCAAAGCAGAAGGGGGCTGGTGATACAAGTACAAAACAAGGAAAGCATAGAAGAGGAAATATAGAGCAATATCACTTTGATTGCTCCAATCACATCCTGTAATATGATTAATGGTGTATAAATTAAAATTAGAACACATGCCATCAGATGTGGATAATCAGATTGTACAGGAATTCCAACAAATCTTTATCAGAGGGCATAGTCTCAGCAGTAATGAGAGTCTTCAGTTTCTCCACATTGCCTCTTTTCTTGAACTCTTCCAAAGCTTTTTTGGTTGCCCACTCAAAAGATGAGTGTATCCAAAATGACATTCTGCCAATGATAACCATTGCTTCAAGGATTTAGTTAAAATAGTGGATCAATTAAACACAATACCAGCTAAAACTTGACAGGCTTCTGGCTATTTGTGGGACATCACTCCTGTTGTCACAGCTGCACAGAACATAAGCCTTACAGATATTGAAAATTTGGATGATGCAACTTCAAAAAGGTTGAGAATTGAAGACTGATCATGCCAAGAGTGAGAGCAAATGTTCCAATGCTAGATTAGACCTACAGACTAGTGTTGGGCAGTTAACATAGCTGAGGCATGTCAAGCTGTTGCTCTGTTACACTCACCTACAAAATGAGAAGCATCAGGGGCAATCTGAGGAATTGGCAGTCTGCCTGATATGAAATGGGATCTTACCAGCTATTTGTTGTTAGAAATAAATGTGGAATGCAAGATACACTTTCTCACTTTCTGTTTACATTCAGATACAATGATAACATAACATGAGAAGTGGAGTTGCTCACAATCCTCTGGTTACAAAATAAGATATTGTCAAATCAGAAAATCATTGTCAATTTGTCACTCACTCCCTGTTGTAATATAATGAGATTGATGCAATTGCCTGTCATAAGGATACTCACCATCTGTTGGTCATGGCACAAGATGTGATGGGACTGCCTGTTAAATAAATGTGTGATGTCATTCACTCCCGTTCATAGGAAAAGACATGATGAGACTGGGTTTCAAATAATGTGCAATGGCACTCACATACTGTTTGTCACAGGACAATATGTGATGAGACTGCATTTCAGAAAACTAAGCAATAACACTCACTGGCTGTTAGTCATAGAACAATATCCAATGAGAATGCCTTTCGGAAAGATGTGTAATATCACTTACTCTCTGTTGGTCATGGAACAAGATCTGATGAGACTGCCTTTTAGAAAAATGTGCAGTGTTGCTCACACACTGTTTGTCATAGGCCAAGATTTGATGATGACTGCATTTTTTTAGAAAAATGCGCAATGTCACTCACATACTGTTGTCATAAAACAAGATGTGATGAGACCAACTGCCTTTCAGAACAATGACAATGTCACTCACTGGCTGTTTGTCATAGGTCAGGATGTGATGAGAATGCATTTTAGAAACATATGCAATAACACTCACTTGCTGTTTGTCATAGAACAAAATGTGATGAGAATCATTTGGGAAAGATGTGCAATGTCACTCACTATCTGTTGGTCATGAGAGACTGCCTTTCTGAATAAATTGTAATGCCACTCACAAACTGTTTGTCAGAGGGGAAGAAGTGATGAGAGTGCTTGGCAGACAAATGTGCAATGCCACTTACTTCCTGTTTGTCATAGGACAAGATTGGATGAGACTGGCTTTCAGAAGGATGTTTGTAATAGGACAAGATGTGATGAGACTGGCTTCCAGAAGAATTTACAATGTCACTCACAAACTATTTGTCATAGGGCAAGATGTGATGAGACTGCCTTTCAGAAGAATGTGCAATGTCACTCACTGACTGTTTGTTATAGGACAAGATGTGATGAGACTGCCTTTCAGAAAAATCTGCAATGTCACTCACAATCTGTGTGTCATACAGCAAGATGTGATGAAACTGGTTTTCAGAAAGATGTGCAGTGTCACTCACTGGCTGTTGGTCATAGGAAAAGATGTGATGAGACTGGCTTTCAGAAAAATGTGCAATGTTACTCACTGGCTGTTTGTCATAGGACAAGATGTGAGAGACTGTTGCCTTACATATACATGTGCAATTTCACTCACAATCTGTTTATCATAGGGCATGATGTGATGAGACTGGCTTTCAGAAAATGTGCAATGTTGCTGACATACTGTTTGTCACGGGATAAGATGTGATGAGACTGGCTTCAGAAGAATGTCCAATATCACTCACTGGCTGTTTGTCATGGGACAAGATGTGATGAGACTGCCCTTCAGAAGATGTCAAATGTCACTCACTGACTATTTGTCATAGGGGATATGATGAGACTGCCTTACAGAAATATATGGAATGTCACTCACAGTCTGTTTGTCATAGGGCAAGATGTAATGAGATCATTGCCTTTGAGAGCAATATGCAATGTGACTCACTGGCTTTCAGAAAATGTGGAATGTGACTCACTGGCTGTTTGTCACATGACAAGAGGTGATGGGACTGCCTTGCAGAAAATGTACAATGCCACTCACACTCTATTTGTCATATGACAAGGTGTTGGGATTTTATTTCAGAAATGTTTGCAATATTGCTTACCTTCTGTTGCTGGAAGGACAAGATTTACAAGATTGTTGGAGGAAGACATGTCACTCACATGCTGTCAATCATCACATAAGATCTGATGAGCACTTTCTTAGAGATATTTGGTGCTTACTGTCTATTGGCATTACATAAGTTGTGAGTTTTGCAAACAGAATGAGACAGTATTAACTCTCTGTTATTGATCAGAGGAGATTTCATTGGTCTTGAAGTTTTATTGCAAAAAACCACTGACTATCTACATTCATTCTCTCAGCTTGGATGGATATAAAATGGAAATGTATCATATTACCCACTTTCTAAATGAACGTGAGATGTGATGTGAGAACAGTTCAATGTAGAATATAGCATGTCATGGTGTTATTACTTACTGCCTATTGAAGGGAGGATATTATTCAGTAAAACTGTATGAAATATAGTTTTACTCACAACCTATTGATAAGAGAATGACATGTGATGAGACTGAATGCCAAAAGGCCACCCACTTCCTGTTCATCATAGGATGAGAATGCCCAGCAGTACAACAAGACATTGCTTACAAACTTTCATTCAAGTTATGAGTAGGTCTGACTCTTACATCTCTGACTGTTCCATTTAGCTTACCCACT
>JNHV02000705.1:0-11708 GCA_001691785.3 Amanita brunnescens Koide BX004
GGCGAGTTATGTTGTTTTTTCCTCAGGCCTTTTTTTTAATTTTTTTTCCCGCGCGTCAACTTATGTGAAAAACGCAGTAAGGTCACTAATTCTTTTTTCTACTAGTCTCTATACTCAGCGGGTATGGATACGTGAGTTTGATTATCATGCAATCAACGCATACATTAACAGCAGYTCTAGTCAGCCGGAGCCAAAACAACCGCTTCTGGCCATGGATACAGGTACAGTGATTTCAATCTACTCTTTAAGGGGTCTGGATAATGACTTCTGTGACAGATTACCGTTCTCACGAGCGTATATGGTGAGGCATTTTTGACGCTTGCGACTGCACTGATCTCTATTGTCCGTAGCGTCCTCAATTAGTAAGTCCAATTACACACATTATTGTATTGACTTAATCCGTATATATCCAGTCGTCGTTATCGGAATGTAAGCCGAAAATTTGGGAGTTCTGCGACGTCTGGGTAATGATCTTATCAAACAGGTACAATATCGTTACATTTCGTCAAATCCGCCGTATTGGAGTACGTCTTCACTTCCGACGTCTCACAAAGTTTTCAATTAACGATGTTGTTCACAAATACCAGTGGACGGTTGAACTTTCTTTTATAATGGCTACATTCGGTGATATCATGATCGCCATTGCGATGTGCCATTTACTCTACCCTAGAACAACGATATTGGCACCCCAGTGAGTGGGCATTTTTATCTGCGACTCGGCGTTTCTTGACAACGCGTACCAAGAACAAAGTCCATGGTGGTGACAATTACCCGTTATGTCATTATCTCCGGTGCTTTGACAAGGTATGATGTCATGGCGTATGTTTCACTCGGTAATTGAATCACGATGTGTAGCATGTGCTCAATTATAGCAGTGATTACAGTGAGTGTCAATTTCAAACTTTGTCTTATGAACTGCTTATATACGGAAAGCTTTTCGCCATGCCGGACAATGATGTTTTCCTTGGATTCACATTCGTGCTGAGCAAGCGTAGGACATCTCGTTCCCTTGAGTTTTATACAAAAACTAATAGTTCCCCAGTGTATGTCAACAGCTATCTTGCAATGTTAGAATTCAATTATCTTGGCGCAGTCACACTCACACAGTTATCTAGGCTGAACGCTAGAAGGAGTTTGCGAGGTACCGAGGATGTGAGCTTACAGTGTTCTGAGTTTGTATGATGCGTAGACTCATCTGAACCGAGGGTACGGTGCAGGCGTTTGACTTGGAGTTGGAACCAAGGTTTTCGAGTCTGGATTTCCGCAGCAGCGCATCCGGTCAAGAGGCTGGAACAGGACCTCGTGAAGCAAGAGACAAGGTAAGTAGAAGCATTTCGCATTACCGCATACTAACTCTTCCTGTGAAGCGAGGTGTCAAAGTCATAGGAGACGTTCATGAGCGTAACGAAGCCATATGTTATGTAGGTGACCCATCATGAAAATAAYACTTTTTGGTGGTATGTTGTGGCTATCCCTGGTACGATACGGCGAAGAGGGCAGGATCAGGCTAATTTATTTGAGCCATGCCAATGCTAGATTCATCAAGAATCACTCGAATGCACCACTCGGTCCATACCTGCGTTTTCAGTCTGGAGCTCACCGCTAACGATCGATGATAAGTCGAGGGTAAGTCGGCGAATTTCACAGGTCGAAAAGTTATAGTCGTGGCATCTGACAAATAATCTAAGTTTCAATATTTCCGAGCTCAAGTTAGAAATCTGGACTATCCCCTCGATGAAAGAAATGTCGATCGGTTCAGGGTAATGTAATTGAAAGGCGCGGACCCTGCGCACATCCCATCAGCAATCAAATTGCCTAGTAGTAATTGAATGTACTGTGGTGTGATCCCCGTCGCAGAAGTTTGTGGAACACGATCGAGCGGGCAAAGAGGCGCAAACACTGTCTAGGATACATAAAAGGCCCTCCTTCAGTTCCTTCCTTGTTCCTTTCAACCGCCTTTCTTTTACCATGGGCAAAGACTTCACTTACACTGGTTCTGGAACGAACAGCCAGGTCGGTTTCTCCCATCATAGTATATGCGCTGGACGCGTGCTGACCATGCTCCGTGTTCCACAGGGCAACCATTGGTGCTCTCGCGACTATGGCAGCAGCGGTAACGGTTACCACTATTCCAATACGTATGTCTTTTCTTTCGTTGTGATAAATCCTGTGGCTGAGACGCGTCCCATCAAGTGATGGGAGCTACTACTACCAGAATCCCAATGGGTCGACTTACTATGACACCGGGAATGGGTATTCCCAGTACACCTCTCCCGGCGGTGACGTCACCAAGTCGTCCAAGTAATCAAATCAGGAAGCGCATGTTCGAGAGTGCATATAGTCGTGTTCATGAGTTTGTTTTGCATCGATTGATAAATAAAACTATCTTTGTTATGCACGTGAATTGCGTATTGCACTATCACAATGTGRCAGGCCGTGTAATGCCATCAAGATGCGTCTTTTATAAACGCCATGCACCCCCATTACGTTCGTAGCGGCCACCGGGTTAAGGCCTCACTAGTCGGCTCCCCACATCTCTGGATGCTTTAAATTCAGGCGGGAGGAGATTGCGACGAGGTGTGGAACTTTGTACTATACCGCCGGGTTCATTATTTCACAATCAGTGATGCTCTGCTTTAGCCATCGCGGTTCGCAAGTGTAATAATGGGCTGAAGTTCGTTGGACTAAAGCTTTTCTCTGCTATCTGATAGATCTCCGAGAGCCACCAAATTAGATAAANAATCTCGTAAGGCTTCTATTCAGGTACGTGGACTAAGCCTAATCAAGGACCACAGAACACATCCATTTCTGACAGTCTCCGACTCGGGTGACCAAGAATGGTGCTATCCAGGTCATAGCTCCGTTGCTAGATAGGGTAATACTTTGCAGTCTGCCCCTTCTACCGCAATNGACGCAGAGTGGAAATGTCTCCTTGGTGCCCGTTGCTAAGCAACCCTGATGTAGGTCGGATCTACACWCATGTACAGCAATACAAGACAATTAGGGAATGTCATCGCGGGGGATGCTGTATTGAGCGTTCATTACGCAGCCCTCGATATCTCCCAGCGACGAACGCAATGAATACACTGCCAACCTTGACATATCAAGGATTCACGTATGATAAACTTTATTAGTAAGACSCCAGCATGAAGGCTCTGATACGCCACGCTTCGGTCCCAAGCATATATTTCAGCGGTATGGAAGAGTGCTCACCCACTAACCTTTATCCTCTGTTCGCACTGAAAGCTAGATGGGATCGTCAACAACGCCCCTTCCAACACTTCCTAATCTAGGTCCTATACTTGGTGCTATGTATTTGGGTGGAACAGGAGCAGCTATGTACGTGACGATTGCATATTGATCCATTATGCAGTTCAGTCATCGTTATCATGCGTGTAGGCTTTTCGGGGCCACAATTTTTCAAGTTTACTTCTATTTCCGGAAATATCAGCAGGACGGGATGTTTCAAAAATGTGCAGTTGTTTTCCTTTGGTACGACAAGACATACGTGTAATATGGGTGAAAACTGAAAGAAACACAAGGCTTCTTGACACCCTTCACATGGCCTTCTCAATCGTCGACATATGGCATAATCTAATTGATTTGTTTGGAAACTATCCCGCTCTTGACGTCATGACTTGGTGCGCGCTATTTCTTCAAGTTTCGAATTTTCCAAACGAACGCAAAGCTTTTCAGGTCTTACAGAGTGAGCTAATTTTAGCATCCGACTAATGACATCGTTGATTATATCCTGCTCATAGGTGCAGCTAACAATCAGTGTGCGTACAGYCTTATTGTGACTCGTGAAATTCGTAGTTTACGCTTAACACTATAGGTGATTATCGTTTTGTCGGTTCAGAGGCACGTTTGGCAAATACTATATAATGCTTCAACAATTGCTAATGTTTTTCCACTAGCCTGTACACCTTGCGGGTTTGGAAACGTGAATTTACTAATCGCGCAATCAATATGTGTACATTAATACATGTTTCTAGTCAGCCGGGGTCTAAACCGCTTTTGGCCATGGATCCTGGTATGGTTATCGATCTACGTCTTTARTGGCTGATTAACGAGTGCTTTGACAGGTTATCATTTTCGTTATCGGATATGGTGAGACGTCTTCTTGGATATTTGTCAATGCTCTGATCTCCATCGCGTAGCCTCTGGAATCAGTACGTACATCCGTTGCTTTTATCGGATTAATCTTACTGTATACAGTCCTCATCGTTACGACGTAAGTCAATCATTGATTTATTAGGAGCTCTATGATCTAATCTTACTGATCAGGAGTCACATTCATCTGTTCTCTCAAGTCTACCACATTCGCGTATGTCTCTACTTCAATCGTATCCCGAAGTTGTGTTTTAATACGTCCCACTCACAAGTGGTCGGTCTATCTTACTTTTATAATGGCTTCATTCAACGATATTATGCTCGCTGCTGGGATCTGCCATTTGCTCTACCCCGGAACAACAATGTTTGCAGGGTGGGTGGGTTCCTATATTTGCGAGCGTCTTGACCGTGACAGCTTGTATCAAGGACAAAGTCCATGGTGTGGACCATTATCCGTTACGTGATCATTTCTGGAGCTTTGACAAGGTACGCTGCAGGCTAGATTGGTTTTCTCGGTGAGTAAATGACGGTTTTCAGCGCGTGCTCATTTGTTGGAGTGACGACAGTGAGTTTCTGTTCATCTAAACTTTATCTTGTGAAGTAATTYAGAGAAAGTTCTTCGTCATGCCGAACAATTTCGTGTTCATTGGAATCACATTTGTGTTGACAAAACGTGAGGCATCTCGCTTGGCGAGTGATGCACRATAACTGAATTGTTTTCCAGTGTATATCAACAGTTATTTTGCAATGTTAGTATGCATGATCTTGTCAAGGTTTTATTTACCCAGAAATCCAGGTTGAACGCTAGAAAGAGTATACGTGGCAAAGGGCATGTAAGTACATTAGTGTTTCGTGTGTAGATGATGTAAACTTGTTTTAACATAGGATGCGATGCAAGAACCTATTGACTTGGAGGCAAGATTTTCGGCTATAGATTTYCGCGGGAGTGTCAGCGCATCTGGTGGAAACTCTGAAGAGGCGGGATCTAGAGTTCCTGGAACTAGAGACAAGGTTAGTGGTTGCGTTCATCATTATTCCATTCTGACTTCCTGTGAAGGGAGGTGTTAAAGTCGGCGCGCTTATTGTTCGTCAACGAAGCCATAGTGTATGTTGGTGATCCATCTATTCATTTGGACTTGGGAGCATATTATGAATATACTAAGCATYCATCTCCAATTCTTCTCACCGATATATTGGGCTTTGTAATCTCATAATTGGAGTCAAATATGTAGAATAGGTTGTCCGACGCATTTGTATGCTGATAATAGACATTACTCTTCTNCTTGGGTCCTCATTCCGTTTATCTCAACTTTCCATATAATTAAGTTCTTTCATGGATGACACGYGAGATTTTCTCTACTTACGTCCGTCGCCATGGGAAGAACTCCATTGTTCTCCTTTTATTTGTTTCATTGTACCCCAGTCGTTTGAGTCTGACGTACCGACTGACCTAAACTAAATATTGCTACAGGTCGAGTCGTTTCTCGTCCCTCAGGTTTCGGGTACCATCCACTACTCTTCATCGGCACGCTCTGATACCTTACGGCCTCGTGTGATTACTGCCAAGGTTCCCATTGAGACGCGCAAGGGCGGTAATCAAATAGAGGCAATGCAAAGAGGTAAGTGATAGTGATACAGAGAGCCTTAAAACTATTGTCCACAGACGTAACTGTAACAAACTAATTGGTCGCTGAAATAGAAGCCTGAACACGTCGTGGTAGCCCTGTTCGGRTAACACGTTCCTTGCAAACTACCATCTCCGTTATTGATATAAAAGTCCCAAGCGCCGTTGCCATTCTTGTAAAAATTCAACTGGGGTAAACCACAAAGCCCCGCTTTGATAGAGAAAAAGTTATTCGGGAGACTTCCCACTCCTTGACCGTTGACCAAGACTTGCGCCGCACGATCACCATTCTTTAAGCAATTGCAGTTGTAGTAATTCGAAGGGCAGGCCTCAAGGCCTGCACCGCCACCAGGAGCGATACCCTGTATGACATGGAAGTTGGCGAGGGCGGAAGGGATGGTGAACGATGCACCGATTAGGAGCGCGAATGACTGCCAGGCGAATTTCATTAAACTGCACAAATTAGGGAAAAGGGGGCGGACGTTGCGARTAAACGTACTGGTCAGGTTAAAACGCAGGCGAACAATTTAGGAAGTAGGTAATATGTAGTACGCTTGAGCAATGCAAGGATGCTGTTTAGAAAGTCGGTGGATCCGGACTATTTATCCCTAACTTGCACAGTGATTTTCGGGGGTCGCGACTTGATAATAATGTCAGTAAAACATACAATAGAATGCAATGCTGTTCAATGAATTAACCCTATCATGATCAGAATCACGAGGCAATGCCAATCCTACTTTTCTACTTGTATCCCTGCCAAGGCGTAGCGTCAGTGCCAAAATAGTAAATGGCCGATTTTACTATGATTGGAGCTATGRGTATCTAGGGTGCTTCCTCAATATCAATTTTTGCATCCCTGGTCAAGATTATCTGATGAGAAATTCACGTTGAAGAAGGGCGTGAATTTGGCTTTCTAAATAGAGATCCCACCACTTGATGTAGCAGTTTACTATGGGTATCCATCCCTGCCATCAGCCGACCGACTCCACGCAATGCTAGAAAAGAGACGTACGATGGAAACATTGAAGTATCCAATTCGGGCAATCAACAAARTCTGGTGACGTCGCCAAGTCAGGGGAAAGATGACTCGGACAACATCCCACGTTCGATGTCAAAGAATGTGTCCGTCTGCGTTCAACGTCCACAGCCCTCCTGAATACAGGCTTCCTATAATATTAATATTGCATCCAAGTGTCATTATATGGAAACTGTTGGTTACATACGTACATCAGCAGCGCCGCAATTTTTCCTCTTTACGGCCACAGCAACATTGATATGTTCTGTGACTACCATTGTCAGTCAAGTCAAAAAGACACGAGTTTACGGGATTAATGTCCTAGACTGGCACCCAGGGCATCTGGCTAGACCAAACCTTTCCAGGGCGTGCAGGTTGAGCATGGGAACGTCCTGGACTCGTGTTTGATTGATTGAAATTTGATCGATTGAGAAGTTGGCGCACGTGGGTTTGTTGAGACTTGAGTCAATTGCACACGGTTACGTCGGCGGCACCTAGAGTTCCTCTGAGCAACTGTCAACACCTATCGCTACATATGTACGCTTCACTGGTCAGGAGACCTGGAGGACTTGAACAGGTGAGTCCATCTCTCCAACGTCCTTCACAACACTTCCCCATCGTCTGCCACGGCCACATCCAGTGCCTACACGAGCTGGCCATACGCTGGAGGCGCCAGGTCTTCTTCAACATCATATTATCTCGCATTGCTCACAATATCGGATATCACAGGCCCCAGGTGACTCGGATGTTAAAGGTATGGCTATTTATTTCATTGCCTATCACCGCACGATATGGGCAGACTCGTGGCATACTGGCAAATGCAATTTTACATCGACCTCCGATGCAGATAGCAATTGAACCCGAATGTCCAGCTTACTCCTGCCATCCCTCAGCGAGCTGAACCACGCACGCTGGGAGTGATTGCAGTATCGATATATTCTGCGGGTTATTGTCAGTCAAGTCAATACACGACTTATTATATGACTACCGGAGACTGATGTTCTCGACTGGCGGTGCTGTCATCTGGTCGAACCGACCCTTTCTAGCCATTTTGAATCTGAACTTCGGCCGGGTCGACGTGCGTGTCGGTCGGTGCCACCGTGCCTGAGTCCGAGTCATAGTGGTGACAATCCGAGTYTGTATTAGGTTTTAGGCCGCGCCCAGTTCCTGCGCGCAACATCTATCACTACACATGCGCGTTTCAACACTAGGAGACCTGGCGGACCTGAACATGATGAGTCTATCGCYCCAAGTCTCCTCGTTGTTTCCTCCGTCATCCACAATGCGACCCTCATTGTTTGCCACAGTTACGCGCACATGATATCTATGGCTTCAACAGTAACATTCAACTTCCCCGCCCGGCGCAGCTCAGCCCCATCTTACTACCACCACCTCATTTGGCTGCCCAGGTTCATATCCTCAATACAGGTGGTAAGCCGCTCGCGATCGCGCGCCGTCCGTTTATGGAAACTTTCCATATTTAGTATGTAAGTTGGTTCGTGAGCATCATGCGTTCGTCGCTATGAGCTCTGCAAGAACCAGGGGGATGGCGCATTGTCACTCCTTTGAAGCTATGTGACAGGTACCTTACAGTCTCGTGCGATAGCTAACAAGGTTCTCATTGTGATACGCGAGGACGGCAAGCAATTTGAAACCATACGGAGAGTTAAGTAGACATAGACACCTGAAACTATTTCTACAGATCATAGATGCCATACGGAGATGTAAGTGATACAAAGAGCCTTGAAACTAGGGATTACAGATGTAACTGTAGCAAACCAATTGGTCGTAGAAGATGAAGCCGCCTGAACACGACGTGCCAGCCGTGTTCTTGTAGCACGTTCCTTGCAAACTCCCATCTCCACCATCCTTATAAAATTTCCAACTTCCATCGCCCTGCTTGTAAAAATTCAACTGTCCCAAACCACAAAGCCCGGATTTGACAGAGAAAAAGCTGTCAGGGAGACTTCCTACTCCCCTACCGCCGACCAAGACTTGTGCTGCACGATCGCCATTCTTTAAGCAATTGCAGTTGTAGTAATCCGAAGGGCAGGCTTCAAGACCTGCACCACCGCCAGGAGCGATACCCTGCACGATATGGAAGTCGGCCAGGGCAAGGGGGATAGCGAACGATGCGCTAATTATGAGTGCGAGTGACTGGGCGAGTTTCATGATGAGTTGCACTGTACACCGGGTCACATATTAGCGAAAAGTGGGACAGAGGCAGCGAGCAACGCGTACGGGTCACGTTGAACGCAGGAGAACAATTCAAGAGGTGGATGGTATGTGGTACACCTGGTCAATGGGAGGAAACTGTTTAGAAAATTCGTGGATCCAGCGTATTTATGCATAACTGACACGGTGAACTCCGGGCGGCGATGAAATTCAGTCGTGAACATAATAGTGTCAATAAAACAAAGGTATACAGCGTGCAATAGGATAAGGCGAAGGCAATGCTGTTCAATATGAATCATCCCTATCACCGCCCATATAACGGCATTCTTGGAATTCTATACTGTGGCAAGCGTTTTGCGCTCATCTCCCCATTCAAATGCGCCGTTTTCTGCAGTAAATCGTGAGGCAACGCAAATCATATTAAAAATAGCGCTCATCTTTGACGAGTTTGGCAGTGACTTTACATTTTAGCAGGGGGGACAACCGTGAGCGCAGGAGTGAAACAAATATCGTTTCTGACATCCTGACCACAGAGTATCCTCGGTGCTTCTATCTCTGGTCAAAAAATATCCGATTGGAAATTTCCCGTTAAAGGGGGACCCGGGGTAAATGGCGCTCTCTGAATAGATGCAATCATGCAGATCCCGTAACTATGTCGGGTGTTCGTCCCTGCATGTCCAGCTGACCGACTCGACTGAACGCTCGCCCGAGGTCACGAAATTATACCAACTAAAGAAAGAGGGCACATGCCTGAGTTACGGATTGAAATGTCAAAGTACCCGATACGGACATTCGACAGAGGCCCATGACGTAGACAAGTCAGGGATAAATGACTCGGGCGTCGACTCCGCTGGAGCCTAGACTCGGATACAGTCGGCGGTTACTCAATGTCCCCAGCGCTCTGAGGAACGTGCTTCAATTATCACATTTAAGTGTCGTTATGGAGGAAACTGTTGGTTACTATACATACATGCATTGTTTACATCAGCGGCCCGCATTTTTCCCTTTCACGTTTACAGTAATATTCTGCGAGTGTAAAGTCAAAAAACGAGCTTACTGTCTGAGTACCGGAAGATAATGCAGTGCTGGCATTTGGTCGAACCGAAGTTCCGAACTTTTCTAGCAGTACAGGTTTGTGTCGGTGTGCGTGGGTTTGTCACTACTGTCACATGTCACAACTCACAATCAACGGCCACAATGTTCAAGTCGGAGTCCAAGGTGAGCGCGAGTCCATCACTCCGGGCCTCCTCGTCGTCTCCTACGCCATCCATAGCCCGGTCCTCATTGGCAGCCGCAGCTAGTGCGCACATGACCCTGCTGTACGCTGTAAGTTCAAACTACATGGACACTTATTTCAAGTTTCTCCTGCGGTAATTATATCGCTGCTATTTCTGCCCGCCCTCTACCTACAGGTATTCCCGTTCCGCCCGCTCTCCTGCCATTACACCCATATATTAGACTCCCGGCCCCGATTCCCATGGCCCGTCCAGCTCTGCGTGCGGCTCCTTGTTTCTGACAATCCAGCCCTCGCCAACAACCTCGTTTGGGCGTCCCCTCCTACCCCGTCTCACTACCACAACTTCATCTGGCCACCCTTCGACGACCGCCGCAGCTTTGTCTGACCGCCCTCATCATTACCTCCCCCTCGTCCTGCCATGTCACAGCCTCTGTCTCTGTCGGCCTCGCTGACGCCCATAACCTCATCTGGTGACCCTGCCCTCGCTTACAACTACTCACGCACCCTCACCACCTTTCGAAGTGCAGGTGTGATGGCAAGTTCGCAAAAGGGTCTAACCTGCGCTGAACTGGAACCTCACTTGCTTTCGCCATCGTCCCGAAATCTCCGAGATTTCCCTATATCGTACCTTTTTGTGTATCTAACATGCAACACCTGTCTTCCCCTGCGTTGGTACCCAACGTTTGTAATGATGCAATATAGTAATGGCGATATAGTCGGGTTCAACATGTTTGTGTAATACTAGTACTCCAACGAAAATGATATTGAGTCCGTTCAATAATATAAAGTTGTATTAACACATCCCTATCGGAAAACTCCACACGTTGGTTATGACATAGACTAATAAGGTTAGGGAGTTGACGATGCCCTTCAGGCGACCTTAGTCGGGGCGCTATCCTTGGCTTTTTCATATCCACGGAAATATCGTTTGAGGCAGATCATGCTATTAATGATATTCTCGGAGGTGGCGGTAGGACTCGGAGCGGCCCGTAGTCTTTCACATGCCCACTCGCGGGTTTTGTGCGGTTCGGGGAGACAAAAGTAGCGTAGTAATTTCATCATGCCATCTCCTTGAGGTTGCTGTGGGCTTGACATATAATTGGTTGCAAGATTGGACGAGAGGGAGACATCAGCGGGGGACCTTTGTGGTGGCATGTGCGTGAGGATGGGTCGTAATACCGTATACGTATGGTGGTGCACAGTTGATGGCAATGAAGTCCCTGTCACTTCTAATAATCCTCCTTGCAATGTGATAATGCCCTCAGCTCAGTGGTGAGGACAGCATTAGCAAAGTGCCCGCTTAACGTCGCGATGCTAAGAAGTGCCAGCTCGGCCTCCACCAGGTCAGAGACGGGCAACTTGAACACTGGAYTTACCTGTACTATTGTGGACTGCCGTCTTGTAATATCACTCAGGTACACTTTGGGCCCATTACTTTACTTGTGCACAAGTGCGCAGGGCCGCAGCTATCACCGTCATGAATATTGACCAACCGGTGCACGTCTTGCTAGGATCGGTGCCGGCACAGCCACATCGTGTCATCG
>JNHV02000706.1:0-11702 GCA_001691785.3 Amanita brunnescens Koide BX004
GCAATGAACCATCTGGGTTGGGAGCAGCGTGTCCACACCTGTCCACGCCCACTATGGTGGCCTTCGACGTCACTACGGCCCGGGGTGTGGCCGACTTTCAAGCTGGTCTCCAATTTTATAAATTCTCAACATTCTTTCGCCTCTACGAGTAAGTTCGATACGGACTCTTCCCCTGGCCTCGGTTAATTCTATCATCAAAGRATCTACAGTTGACTTTCTCATGAGTCATACTGCATAGCGTCGGGACCGGCTCGAGCCTTATGCAATGGTGCAGCTCTATCGTACGCTGCTGTATCTGCAGCATCAGAGGACAGTCGGGGAACCGGTGGTAGCTGTAGACTGCTTTAGGTAAAATGAAATTCAATTCGCCGCTTAGMCAGAAAAGAACATAGTAGCTTATTTGATCTGACACGCATGATGGATTATTCAGAGAACATCATATGGGCATGGGAGAACCTCAATGTCCGAGTCACTCATGGGTTGAACGTTGAACAGTAACAACGCGAAAGATTTCGTGATCGGTCAACTATCAAGGTACTTTACATGATTGTTTGCAGAATAACTAATTCCAAGCATCCGGGATACTGGAACGCTTACTCGTCGTCGGAGGCGTTGGAAGCCTGAAATGCAAGAATCCTCCCGTTTGCCCCGCCACTGGGCAAACGATAGGCATCCTGCTTTTCAGTCCCCCTACGACACCTATCGGAAGGGGCAAAGATTGCATATAAGTAAGAGACGACACCAGAGAAGAATGTATCACTCACCGTAGACACTCATAAAGCCAAAGAGCGCGAAAACCCAAGAGTCATGCGTGCGAATCTCCTTCCTACATCTTCAATACCCGATAGTCCGCACGACGCACTTTCCAGGTGCTGGACTAACCCAGATACAAGTGAGAATTGTCGTTCGCATTTTGGACATTTGAACTCGTCTTCGTCATGCACCGGAGAGTTCAGGTGCGCTTCAAGTGAATACAAGGACAGAAAGGTTTTRTTACAGATTTGGCATTGATACCGATTGCCATTGAATGCAATTTGAAGTTGAGAGGCACGGTACGCGATAAGGGGACGAGGAGGCGCAGGAGCGAAGCCTTCGATAGCAGGGCGAAGGGAAATTGCAGGCGTCATATGGAGAGCTTGAACGGCCGCAGTGACATGATGCCTAGTGATGGAAAGCTTGTTACAATTTCCTTCGACGTGTTGTGCAAGTCCGGAAGGAGTCTTAAACTTTGAAGAACAGGTCTGAGCGAAGCAGGGTATAGACCTTGGCCTATGCACAGGCGATGCGTTGTGCTACGCGAGCTTTGGTGAGCGCTGGCAGGAGACCTGAGTCATTTAAAAATGTACCATCCTAAGGGCACTCGGAGAACCAAAATGTTTGTCACAAATGGGACAAAACGTCCTGTTTCCAAGCGATGAACTAGTCGACCGACGCGTAAGTTGCTTGTGTGCAGGTGAATTTCGCAAGTGCTGCATATAAAATGGATTGTCACTGGCAATTCGAAGACGAAATCAGCTCAACCTCTTACCTGATGTAAGGCATGTTGGTCAATGAAGTCTCTATTACATTGATAGCAATAGAACATCGGCTCCTGAGAGACATAATGACCCTTTGCAACGCCATGCGCAATGGCACCTTGGAGAGTATTGAATGTTCTATTGCAGCCTGTGCAGTCGTATGGCATAGTGGCGGTAGCAAGTAAGGATAGCACAGAGTAATAACCAGGCGCGGGTTGGGACTTGGTGGTGATGGGAGAACAAATGGTGCCCCCCGGGAATTGAACTGCGTCCCCTTTATAGTGGCATTATCCAGCTCTTTGGGTCACTGGATGTTCTATTCAGAAATCAGAATCCCAATACAATAAAGGATATAGTTACCTAAAAAAGCCTTATTGACAGTGTGCATGCATCCGCGCCGTGAGACAGTTCCTATAGAATCATTCTTATTTCCAGATCTGTATCTGGCTCCAAGCCCTCTCACTTTATGCACGTAGAGGACCATGCGGCACATTGAGCTACTGGAAGTCTTACGCGAACTGAAGACTGGCCCAATGTAGCACATTACCTTGCGCAGCAAGGTCARGTAAACTGTCACCCGTGAGAACATTGCTCAGGACCGATTAGTAAGATAAGATAGTCGTGAGACTACATGTCGCGCAAGGTTCATGTCGGCGCGTCGGCGACGACCGCTAGTAATATAGGTAATATACACAGTGGAAGGGGACAACTCCATTTAAATATCACTCAATGGATCTCGTGGCACGGATGAAGGGATTGAGATCGACGAGATTCAGCGAACTGGTCACGTCGGAACCTGGAATCCAGGTGTCCTCCCTCCTGTCTAACTAGACAGAGGACGGGACTCCCGTATTTCAGCCTCCCACGTTTCCTACGGAAGAAAAGTATGCATGAGTAAGAGCCGCTTGGCAACGTTCACAGAAATAACACTGACGCACATCACTTCAACATCAATAATCGTGAGAATTGATCAGTCCTTTCCTCGAATCTCTTTTCGACATCTTGAATGCCGGAGAGTCCGCACGATCCACTCTCGAGATGACTAACTAATCCGGATGTCAGAGTAAACTTCTTGTTGCATTTTGGGCATTGGAACTCTTCGTCGTCATGCGCCGGAGAGTTCGAATGCCTGTCTAGCGAACTCAAGGTATGGAATACCTTGTTACAGATATGACACTCATATCCATTACCGTTGAAGGCGCTTTCAGTTGCGTGATACGTAACAAGCTGTCGAGGCACTACAGCAGTGGTGTCCTCCATAGCGGGACGAAGTGATATGGCAGGTACGATATCCAGGGTCTGAACTACAGATGTTACCTGGTGTCTGTTTACGGGGAGTCCTTTGCAATTTGACTCGACATGTTGAGCTAGACCTGACGGAGACTTGAACATTTTTATGCAAGCAAAACATTTAATCGTCCTCGGCCTGTGGACTACGGGGGATGCACGATGCTATGCCAGACATTTACATGAGCGTCATCACAAGTGATGCTTGAGATAGATGCTTACGTCGTTAAGACCACGCTGCGTTTTGAACCGTCGTTCACATATAGAGCAGCGTAGCTTATCGCGTGATGCAACAGGCACATATGTAACCCGTCTATGCGCTGGCGAAGCACGCAAGTGCTATGACACGCATGAGCGACACAAAAGGTGAATTGAAAGCCCCGCACCTCCTTTAACATGAATTCGTCTTTCAGCCACTTTTGACATTGCTCGCAGAATGATGGCGAGTGCAAGGGGGAACTACGCACATGCTTATAGATGTTTGTGAGACATATTATAGTTGAGATCATCCAGGTCCTTACCTTGCTTAGCGTCTCTTGGTCTATGAACCCCCTCTTACATGGGTGACATTCGACGAGCCCAAGACGTGCCTTGGGATAAACCGAGAAGGGGCTTTCTTCGAAAGGGACGGTGTGTCCCTTTGCCGTGCCATGAGCCATGACACCCACGATAGTGCTAAAGGTCTTATTGCAATCTGAGCATTTGTAACTTGGTGTCCGAGTCCGAGTCATTGTCAGCTGTTTATGAGAGCGAGAGGGAGGGGGAAACTGTAAGGTGATGGCGATACAAGTGTAGAAGTTAGAGACTGTGGGAATGACAGGATACGAATAAATCCTCCTTGAGAAAAGAAGGATGATGGACGTTCGCTATCGGCTTTACTTATACATRTACACCTTGAAACCATTGACGTAACAGTGCTTGAGTTGAACATCTTCCCCGGGCCGGGAGGCCGCTGATTTATTGCGTTTATGAACTTGAGCTCCAATAGCGTACTAGTGAGACACGAGTATTTGGGAAAAAAGACACGAGTAACTTGCGACGCACGTCATCATTCGAGTGACTATTTCATCTACACATTATTCGACAGCGCTGTCAGCGGATACCTCTCCCCAAGTGGAGCAGACTCATTACGTCTAAATTAAATCGGACTGGAGCTCAAATACTAAGCAGTGGCACGTCATTATGACGGTCACCCTCCTAAATACGTACAGCGCGACTATGTCGCCTGCGCTCTGCTTACAACATCGTAGTGTTCCCAGACCGGTCGTCTAAGCCACCACCACATCAAGGTACCGGACCTACGGTAGAGTAAGCGATAATCAACCGACATAGCAGACATCATACCCAGGGAAGATGTTTGTGACTTTGCCATCTCCTCCAGTTCTGTACCACGAGGTACAACCTACAAAGACGGACTTCTTCAGGCGTTTCTGTATCTTTGTGTTATACTCATCCGTCGGGTGCGACTTGACTTCCACAGACGTCGCTTTGCCGTCCAAAATTGGCTTTATAAGCTGCAATACATAATCGATCTAAGAACCCATCATTGAGACTAGTTAGCGCTGCGATAAGACTGAGATCATTACCTGCACTTCATGTGAATATATAATGGAAGTATGACCAGTGGAAATATTTGGACCTGCCGGTGTTAGACTTAAAACAATGTGATAAATAGATACTTTATTTGACACTTGCCAAGCAGCGTAAAAAAATTGGGAAAACCAGGAATTGTCGTGCCAAGGTATGCAGTAGGACCACCTGAATCCCGATAGTATCCGCAGATAGTTTGATTGTTTCTTCCTTTAACTGAAATTGGGTAATTGTCCTATGACCGGCTCAACACATGATTTCTACTACTGTTCGCACAATGCTTACAGCCACGAARCCCGTCGCCGCAATAATAACGTCAAAATCCATCTTCTCATCTATCAAGTCCAGTCAGCTTATCGCAGGATCAGCATTTTTTCGGCCAACTTACTGTTCGACGTGATAAGTCCATCCTCCACAATCTCTTTRACACCACCCAAATAGAGGGATACGTTAGGACGATGAAACGAGGTGAGGTAATTGGAGTCGAATAATACTCGTTTGCATCCCATCTCTGACAATGATCAAATAATGCAATAGGAACATATGAAAGCATCTACGAACCATGCTTTGGTATAATTTTCGCATGATACTTCTTTGGCGTAGCAAAGCGCATGTATAACGTAATGATCTATTAAGGTCAAACAAGCAAAAGAGTTATTTATTGAAATTGGAATAGCCTACCCATTGCATTATACGGCGAGTTTTCTTGTTGCTGAAAACGAGGAAATATAATAACTCGCCCAACACAAATTGATAAAATCGCATCAACAGCAATGCCCCCGGTATAACGCGACGCAACCAAAGTGCAGGAACAGAATAATTGGAACGTAACTGGAACTTGCTCCAGCMTTTTGGTGTAAGCAAATAGAATCTACACTCACAGACGGGAAAATCCATGACGGTGTGCGAACAAAGTTCGTTACATGAACTTTCGGATCTTGAGAAATGGTCGGGACGACCTGGATGCTATCAACGAGGTTATCAGGTACTCCTTGAGAGTGATCGGCCACTCTTACGCTGTAGGACCACCTCCGACAACCGCCACCTTTTTGTTCTTAAGCTCAATGTCATGCCTCCACCGTGCTGAGTGGAACATGTTCCCTTTGAATTTCGATGTTCCGGGAACATCAGGCCAATGAGGAACATTGAGGATACCAATTGACGAAATAATGATGTGGGCATCCGTCTCCACCTTAGYTTGCGTCTTAACGTCCTCGACCGTAACGTGGTATAGTTGAAGGTCGTCGTCCCACTCGGCGCCAACAACTTTGCTATYGAACTGGATGTTCGGGAAAAGATCATACTTTTCTGTTAGCTCTTGCCAATACGCAAGGATTTCCGGCTGACGACCATGCGTTCTCTTCCAATTACGGGGCTCAGAGGATAAAGAGTAAAAGTGCATCATGACGTCCGAAGAGCATCCCTTGAGGCATATCAGTTAGGTGCGTCTTCGGTATTGTTAATGATACGATACAGGATATGTATTTGACTAAACAAGGTGGTATGAGCCACAAGTTTACGAACAGAATCAAGTAACTCACCCTCCACGTTCCGCCAACTCCTGCTTCGCTTTCATATATCTGGTACGCACGTCAAACGCGTCGAACAAGTATCATCCACATTCTGGACCTACCACGAAGTTATTATAACCGAGTTTGCGCTTCAACGTGATTGCAAACGCCAACCCTCCGCAGCTGAAGATACATGAAGCAACAGTATCGGGCAATGAGATAAAAAAACATACCCAGCGCCTATGATAACGATTTTCGGTGTTGGTGCTGCCATCGTGTAAGAGAAGGTAAGCCCAGATGGCGTCGTGCAAAGAAAAGTTGATCATTAGGCGTTTACCTTAAGAACTCTGGCGTGGAGAATATCATGATACTGTGATATTATGTAATTCACGATCGGTCACCAGTTCACTCACTCCGATCTTTCGATGGCGACTGCCATCACGATGATGCAAGTCATATTTGAAATGTGAACTTGACCTGCGGCCCGGTCGTTTTGTCTATCATGATGTATGATATAGTACATACACGGTGTAAATTTGCGAGGTACCAGTACCTGGAACGGTGCTCATACGAGTGAACGAACGAAAGAAAGAATACAAGGCATACCGCGGCGTACCCGTGCAGATGCAGTTACTTTAACTTTGATCTGCCGATTACGCGCCGCAGAATGCCCCACGAGGAATGCATCGAACGGATCAGATCGATACACCACCGCTTGCGCAGTGGTAACCATGATGCCTGATGCATGATATCACCTTCAAGGTGAAAGTTGGATGAAAAGTAAGGCCGACCGGCCGCCGATTTGGATTGCGGGTTTTCATTGAACAATACAGGAATTTGCGTGATCTGATGAAATCTGCTCGCGCTACCGCATTATATGTAAGGATCTAATCGGAAACGAAGAGATTAAGGATGTACCTGTTTCGACACGAACTTGTCCCSGAAACTTCCGCTATATTCCAAGGAGGGGTTAGGGGAAGGCGTGGCAGCTGAAGTCCTCAGGTATTTCTGGCCTGTCAAAAAGCGCCGAATCCTGGCTGCTATGCATTTGACTGGCTTCGGCGCCACTCTATCTTGGAAAGCTATGTTATACTTGTGGCATGGCGAATGTGCCGAAGAGGCGCGCAGACGCTTAAAAACGAAGCTATTAAGCCTTGTGGTTTCCCTCGTCGACGCTTGCTGTTTCTTACCTGTTGCAAAATGCCCTCGTCAGGAAACGGCTTGCTGCACTGGTGACAAAACGAATGCGCAGGTGAGTTTCTCAAGTGCTGATAGCGATATAGTCAATGACAAAGGACGTCGCGAAACAAGGAGCCCAAACCAGTTTCAGAGCACGGTCATCCGAAAATGTTCTATCACACTGTTTACAAAATGCGTGTGCGGGCGAGTTTCTCAGATGCTTCGTTACAAGAATGGAATGTGAGCAACCACAAGAATAGCAATTTTGAAAAGACAAACTTACATGCTTCAAGGCGTCTTCATTCGGGAACACCCTGTCGCACTGTTGACAGAATGAATGTGCGGACGACGATCGATAATGCTGAAAACCGAGACCATGGGAAATTAGGATGAGCATCGACGAGATTCGAATGGATTCGTCGGGAAAATCTTACCTGATCCAGCGCACATTCGTCCTTGAAAATTCTATTGCACAGGTGACATTCGTTCATCGAATGCCGCTTAACCTTGCAGTGCGATTCTAGCAACTGGCTAGTGCCGAATGTCTTGTCGCAAGTCGCACATTCGTAGGCCATTTTTTTCTCTTTCCCGAAGGCGCTTCACCAGGAAATCGACGGGGAAGAAGGACAACTGAGAAGAGCGTCAGAAACCAATTTTGGGGGGACGTAACCTAATCGCAGACGGATCGTTCAGCTTTTATTCTTAGCCTCCGATAATCAAACTTCGAACAAGCGGGAGGGAGGGCCGTTTACCCGCTTCGCGCTTCGGCGATACTACGTTGGTTGCCTGGAGATCTGAGGCATTGCGATATAATGTGACTCACGGGCAAGGTGAGTTAAGGTTCGGAATTATGTGATTCACGACGGGTTAAAGTTTGGAAGAATGCCGTTGACGTTGACATGGTAAGACCAGGTACTCGGGAAGAAGGAGCGTCACGGCGCGGCGAAGCGAGATCCAATATGCAGCCCGTTCTCACAGCATATCCGACTCGGCAGACGTAATTCAAGGCGCGGCCTCAATCGATTTCTAAGACGCGTAGCATATGCGCAAGGGGGGTAGTCAACAGCATTTTTTTAAGAGGGCTTATGAAGGGTCATCATAAAGTTGAGCGATACAGACGGGAATATACGTACGTTGGGTTTCACTAGGCAAAAGCAAGCATCCGATCGGTCGCAATGCTACTTAGTTAGTACACAAAGCAAAATGAAACGACCATAACGAAATGCGAAGTTGAGGTGCCGTTATAAACCGAGACCCCGGCTCCGGTGTCGATAGGGCATCGAATATTGAGCTTCCACATCAGGCGTACTTCTGAGGCCTGAATACACGTGGCTCTTGCAAACGCCGCTCTGGCGTCATCGACGCACCAACGTCGTTAACTGTGTACCTCACTGATCTCACATTGACAAGCGATGTTAGTGCGCTCGGTTGGCAAGCAACAATTATCCTATACTGCTGTATTTTGTAGCCTCGGATATTTGTTAAGTCCTTGCGTGACGAACCCACACCTCGGGCTAGCAGGGTAGACACCCGTATGTGTTACGGAAACTAACGCAAATAAGTACGTGAACGAGGAACGGAATGGGAAGAAATAAACATCAGACATACAGGCGCTTCTCACGGCGCTAATAACTCCCACTTTTCCCGGCACCCCCCGCTAGATCGTTCATGGCTTGATACACTTCTAGCTGTTCCATCACTGCCTTTTGCAGACTAGACGTTGTACCTCTTTTCTTTGGTCCTCCTGGAAGCCCTTCTGTGCCTTCAACTCCGATTCCGGGGGTGGGTGTCTGATGCATTGTCCCGCTTCCGCTTGGTCTTGCGATGGCAGACGCTGTGCTGCTGCTTGCAACGGCTCTCATGTGAGGAGGAACGATGATTGGCGTAGAGCGTGGAGGGGGAGGCCACTAATGTTATGTTCGCAATTCAAATTTGTCGGCCGAAAATGACAAGCATCAATGAAGTAACGTACACCTCTATTGGGCTGGTTGAAATGAAGTGCTGCCCATGGCGGATAATCTTTCTCCAACTGTACCAAATGATCTTCTAAGGATTTGAGACGGTCTAGAAGTGATTTCGGCGGTGATGGAACTATCAGAGATTGTCAAGATGACGAAACAAGTTATACAAATCGACCAAGGACACGAACCATATCGCACAGCGAGGTGTTTTTCGATATTCGCCAGTCGTTCATCAAGGGCTGGATGCCTTGCCGGTGTCAATGACATTGCCACGTCTTCCTCTGTTGCAGCACAGGTCTTTTCACGTGGCGGTTCATATATTTTGGCTTCTGCTACTTTCATAGTCCTCTTTAACGGACCGTCCTCGTTCTTGGCAATATCATACTTCATCTGCACCTCACGGTCTATCGTTTTCATATCTGTGCGTGCACATGAAGCCCATGAAGACGTGTCCACGTCCAGCGAAGTAGAGGCCATAGAAGCCCGTATTTCGTCCAGGCTGTGGAGGAACTCGGCTCGGTTGGACGCGTCGTTGCGTGCACGGTTGCGTGCGATGAACTGGGAAATGGTTTTATTTATCTAAAGTCGGCGACGTGTTAACATTGATCTCCCGTCATGGCAAGACATATCGGGCAATCCATAATAAGACCGATAAACTTACTGACGTTTGCGGCTGCGGCTTTGTGTCTGTGGCTGGGTGAACATATGCGAGTTTTCGTTGGTCTAGTTCGGAATCTATATCCATTGAATCATYTTGTTCCTTTGACCGATCCTCCGACACACTGGTGACGTTCAATGACTGCGGTCAGAACGAATCTGTGACTTGAGCACGCAGAAAAAGAATAACACGCACCACAAGGTTCCTAACCAATGTCGCCATTGCGACAGGTATCCTTTCTTTCTCCCAATCTGGATTCAGAACGAGCATGTCGATTTCGAATCCTCTCAGTGCCTGAGTCAACCCCATGTCGATGAAAAACTGCTTTAATGCTTGGTCCCAATATTCGAATTTCACGAATGCAAGTTTGTCTTGTCGTTCCTCTTGAGATTGGTTTTGTTGTCGGTGTTCTGGTTGAGGCATTTGGAGTGCTTGATGTTGTTGGTGGTGAATGACTAATAATAATGCGCGCGCATCCGGCAGACCGGCCCAGTTTCCCGCCCTGAGCTCGCTAACTCTCAGACTATCAGATGGAGTCAAGGACCCAGTATGTATCCATAATTGTTATGGTATGCTTTCTTGTCTACTCTACAATATAACATCACGAGCGTGCCGCAGGGCGTGAGCGGGACCGGAAAAACCACACTCGGCTCTGCCTTAGCACAAGTACTTGATTTTCCCTACGTGGAGGGCGACGAGATCCATCCTAAATCTAATATCGCAAAGATGAGCTCTGGGATACCATTAACAGACGAAGATCGCGTACCGTGGTTGGCACTAATCAGGAAAACAGCCGAAGAAAAAACCATCGGAAAGAGGGTCGATGAGCAGTGCAGCGATGGAGAGTCAAAGCGAGTGGTCGGCGTGGTGATCACTTGTTCGGCGTTGAAGGAGCATTACAGAAATATTTTGAGGGGGAAGGCGAAATCACGCTTGGAAACAAGCATTTCTACTTCCTCGGAACCTTCTTCCCAAGCCACTTCATTGACTCTTCCAGATCTTCCAACATATTTCGTCTTCATTACCGGACCTCGTGAACTACTGTATGACCGGTTGGAAAAGCGGCCGGGGCATTTTATGAAAGCCTCTATGTTGGATAGTCAGTTAGCCACGCTGGAGATCCCAGATGGCGAGGAGGGAGTGGTGACCGTTTCGATGGAGGATGAGACGAAGGTTCAGGTGCAGCAAGTAATTGATAGACTTAGGAAGGCGGGTTTCAAATCCTTGTAATTTCCCGGGGTCAGTAGTCGTCGGGGACATGGCCAGATTGTAGACATTCCACACTTATCGTATGCCTGTCGTCTTCGCGAGATCTCAGGGTCACCGAAGACTTGAACCATATGAACCTCTCCCGTTGAATCACTTCCGTGCGCTAAGTATGGCCATAGAGCATGCTACGTCGCTTACGGAACTTTCCACGACTCTTGCGTCCGTTATCCGCCTCCCAAGTACCATCCGGGAACAGTGTTGGACAAAGGATTGGATCGAGACAGACCAGAGAACATCCCATATCCTGTGCTTATATGGCTGAGGAGAAACGCTAAAAGGACAACTTGTCGTCATACTATGTCATGTGACAAATGTCACATGTCACGCACGCCATCACACTGACAGTGTCCATCACATACCATATACTCCTGCTGCCATCCAAACTGCTCCCTCGCTGTCGAGGTGCATGCTGCATCCATCTCATCCCCAGCGAGGCTAACAAAGCCCCGCGCGCCCCAAACAGCTCGAGGTGCGTACCATGTGCCCAGCTAGCCTAACAAAGCTCCGCRTCAAATGATTTGGGGACCATGTGTGTGATTAAGCTCAGGAAGAGAAAGAAAAATGACATGCACAGCATTCTTTTTCCAGGCTAACCACGCTGTCAACTTAGACTATCAACAGACTGAGACTATCACACAATTAGCATCAGTGGCATATACAGTCGGACCCCGGCCAATGAGACACCATCAGCCAATGAGACAAAGCCATTTGACGGCTGCTCCTGCCCCCT
>JNHV02000707.1:0-11658 GCA_001691785.3 Amanita brunnescens Koide BX004
CACCTACAATCCGTCCAACAGCCGTGATCACCGATGTACGCTGTCTCTTATTTAAGTTCTTGRGCGCTGTTTATTGACTCAGAAACGACACCAAGTGCAACTATCTTCCCATTCTACACACCGTCCGGGAAATAACTGGCAAGAGTGTTCCCGTCTGGAACTGGTGGCCTACAGGTGCATATGTCCTATTGCGTGTTTTCGGCCCCGAAAAATACGGCGGTATGGGAGACGTTGCAAACAAAGCACGAGTCGYGGCAGAGGCCACCGGACGGGATGTAGAGGAAGTCACAAAGGAGGTTGGTGCCTATTTCCAATATCAATATCGGCACTGGAGACTGATAAGCAACGAGATGACGAACATGAAGCAGGGTAACTTGGTTGACTTGCCTGGCCTTCCCACTTTTTATGATTATGAATGGTACCCAACACCGGCAGAAGATGTGCGTAAGACGCCATGCTATAGCCTATAATACTTATCGATGGTCTTTTTTCAGCGCTGCAAACTACCAACAAGCTTCTATGACATCTTCCAGACTGGAGCAGAGTAAGTTTATGTTAGGCGCAGAGTTTTTGGTCGAATTTGATTTGGATAGGTTTATGAAAGAGTGTGATGGATTTGTATATGACACKTGCAGTGCGTATGAAACCGAGGCGATCTATGCTACTCGACGATGGCTCGAAGAATCAGGCAGTCGAAAATTATATACGATTGGCCCCATTTTTCCTTGGCCAGATTTCGTGTCCTCGAATCACGGCTTGTTGGCACCAGATCATGAAGCGCCAGAGTATGGCACTTCAGTCCAGGCATTTATGGATAGCATTTTAGCTTCCCATGGCAAGAATTCACTGCTCTACGTGAGTATATGGTTCCGACCTTTCCATAGTATCGCTGATAACGAAGCTGCTCAATTAAGATATCATTCGGAAGTATGTGGTGGCCCGAGAGTGACTACATCCGATTGTACGTTAATATCCTTCTAGAGCATGAAATTCCTTTTGTAAGCTCGTCGTCCTGATTCCTCGAAAAATTTCCGCTTATATATGAAGATATTTGCAATCGCGTCGCCTCATGCAGATCTTCCTACGGAGCTAATTGAAAAGGTGTCAGGTTCTGGATTTGCGATGATTTCAAAATGGTGTCCGCAACAGACAATTCTCAGCCATCCCGTAAGGCTGTAGTACACACTTGTGCCGTTGTAGCTACATCTGATCCTCATTTTCAATAGGCCGYAGGTTGGTTTTTAAGTCACTGCGGACACAACAGTACCCTAGAAGCTTTATCGCGAGGTATACCAATGTAAGCAATTTACGGGGAAGTGCTAGTGAGAATTACTTGCTAACAAATGTTCAAAAAACCGCCACAGAATCGCTTGGCCACTTATATATGACCAACCCGGAATCGCAGCCTATATTTCGCTTTCCCTCGACCTCGCGTTTGAGTTGATTCAAGTTCGGACAGGGGTAGAAGGGTTGAAACACCTGTACCGGGGCGGGATTGCACCTGCTGGTACTTGCGAATCCGTGGCAGCGGAGGCAAAAGACGTGCTTCGAAGGATGAAGGGAAGTGAGGGTGAGAGAAAGAGACGAAATGCCGAAGCTGTCAGAGACAAGCTCAGCAGATCTTGGAAGAACGGTGGAGACGGACTTGAAGATTTCCAGAGACTCTTACGCGACACAATGAGGGATTGAGGATGGGCAGTGTAAATAATAATCATGTAATGACTGAGACTAAAGTATTGATAAGTAAACACAGAACATGGCGCGGGCGGCGGCTAGCCGACAGTGCGCGCGAGCGCCGTCGCATTTCTCGCCATCCCGTCTTTGACGACGGGGTCTTCAGATGTATCTTCCCTTGCCACTTGCGCGCTTCATTTATCACTAGCGTCAGTTCGAGCACTTGATCTTCACCCAACGTTGTTGCATTCCACAGATGCCCAAGCCACCTGTTACTTCCAAAATCCCCAGAGCCGTCCCCCAGCCCCGATTCCCGCGATCCCATCACCCACGCTCATCCGTACTCCACTTTCATACGAGAACTGTACGAATTTGACCTAAAAGATGCCGATCTACCAGTAGATTCAGGCGTTGAATCGGATGCGAAGGGTGACGGGCTCCAAAGCCGAATCGCAGTGAATCGGCAAACGGCATCGACTTGTCTAGTGCCCACCCTCCAATTCTGCCCATCATCATGATTGCGAAAACACGCAATTATTTGTTGACTGTACTACTTGCTCGGTTCCATGGGCTTAATCTCCATATCGGCACCCATGTATGCGCATCCCTCCGGGAACCCTGCCAAAAAGCATGGACGCTATGCCACGTACAATCAGCCACCGTCTCTGCGCGGAAGTCCGGGGCTTCCCATCTATCTTTGTGCTCTACCGTAAGGCACAAACGTGACGATCGCCGCCAGCTCCTGAAGTATAGCATGTATCGCAAGCAGGTCGTCGAGTCAAGGTCCTGGGGCGCATCTAGGCGAGCCATATTGACACACCAGCTTGAAGCTATGAGGCCTGGTCATTCTGACATCGCCATACGCCTGGTGTTGACACTAGTTGGCAGATTGCCGTTGGTTATCTACAGATTGAATCTGGAATCTCAGCTTATCAACATTTTAAGCGAGAGCGTATGCAGCCCGCACGCTTATGCTATCTAAGGTACAGCTTCTACGTTTGATTGGCAACAATTTGCTGACGTGTCGTAGCTCGCCACAATATCCTTTCGTGAAGAGAGAGATCACGAGACTGTGCCACGAAAGGTCAACCCGCCGCGTCGTAAAAACTGTTCATCTTTCAGGTGGCAGGGATCTCCGGCATTATTCCTTTAGAGATGCACATACCAGGTCCCTGCAAGCATCGCTTGACGCAGTCAGCCTGAAATCTCAGGCAAAACTAGCCTACAGGCCTACACGCGAATGCCGTGCGAGACCGGCATGGACTCCGAAGTCGGACAAGAAGTTATTTAATGAGCTATTTGAGACACCTTGTCGGTCTCCAGTACGATCCTCTACCCTCGTTAAAAGAATGAGCAGCGGCTGCCGCCTCGAAAATATGTCGCAAGCCTACATGCTTCCTCGACGGAATGGTCGCGTGAGTTCCATCGCTTCTGCAGCATTGAGAGAAATCCGTGGGTAACGCGTTTCTCACCGTCGTCCTGACTGATATTCGGGATGTCAGGAAAGTTCATAAGCGGCGGCACAAGCCCCTTACGACTTGGCCCCAACATACCCAAAGGCGAAGAACCACTCAAAGTCGACACAGAGTGGCAATCTCAAACTTTTCGACTCCGAGTGTCCAACTGGTTCTCATCGGTCATGAGCCGTAACATCAACTGGACTGGTAAATCCAATTGGATCGACGACTCGGAACCGGGAAAGATCACATGCAAAACATCGTCGCACGATCCACTCATGATCTCTGTAGTGGGTCTGGAAAGTGACTTTAAGATACGTATCTGCGTAGATGGACAGGATCAAGGCTTCGACGAGATTGCACTGGATACCTTCGACTGCGACGATAATGTCAAAAAGCTTATCGATTCGGGTGTTTCTTATGCGTTCTTGGATGTGCCCCCTGGGAATCACCGGGTCACTGCTGAAATAGTCAGAGGTGATTGCAATTTTTACAATGACTTGTTTTGCCTCACGATTTATTCCAGGTGATGGCTCTGATTGGGGAAATAGGGGCGAGAGGCATGTTCTGTGGCGTGTCGACGAGTACGACTGGTCAGAGGGCTGCTGCTTACCATGGTCATGTAATAGCATGCAATGAAAATGTGGACGACTTGGAAGAGTGCGAACCCCTTGGAAAACACGTAGCTGTCCAACAAGAATGGCYATCTTCTGCATTATACTAGTCTCCTGTAATCAGACCGTAAACTCGTGTCTTTTTTGAGTGATTGCTCGTATATGGCATCACACCGCGGGTACTGCGTCATGCCGATGTTCTAAATGTCATAATTAGCTGCTTTCAAGCTCAAGCCGACAAGCTAAGGGTCGAGGAACTCAAAGTCATCAAGGACTGGCGCTTTCACTCTCAAATGGCCCGGCGACTGGGACGATAGTGTCACATCGATTCGGGCGTCGTTTGTGCGTTCATAGTAGTGTGGTACCCAGGGGGCGGGGTCACTGCCGAAATAGCAAGTAAGAGGTAAGTGGTATTTTTACAATCATTTGCTTTGCTTTGCTAGGCAATGGTTCTGATTGAGGCAGTTTGAAGGGCGAGAGGCGTGTTCTGGGGCGCCGACGGGTGCGACTCGGAGTAGCCACAGGGCTGCTACTCATATCATAGCACGCAAAATGAAACCTGCTCATGTCAGGGTTTGCGGATATGGCCGTAGATTTTCCTGCACTGCGGGTTGCGACGGGGCGACCCACTCACGGTGCCTCTTCCCTCTGTTCCGCCTATGCCATTGCTCGACGCGCGCCTGTCCCATCTCACTCACCCAGTGACACACTCACAACAGAGACTGGCCCGCCGCTTCACCTGCAACCTTTCCCGCGCCCTCACGTACTCTCCCCTGATGCCCCGCCCGCGCTGGTTCGCACTCCCCTGTTATCCCTCACTGCCAGTGGAATCCTCGCTTGGAGTGTCCAAGTGTCTAAGTATTCCGACCTTTGTTCCTTCTTCATATCGAAAAGATGGCCAAGAAGACACAAAGCAGATCTCGGTTCCTGGTACAACTCCTCGTGCCACGTAAAAACAAGTAAGTCCCCGGATGAAGTTRATAATAACAGATCAGGTTGTAATCCGCCTCATGTTCCAGTGGAGTTAGATTCTATGGTTGGTACATAACCCGGAAGGTCGGTGGGTTGTTGGCAAGGAGGGTTTCTGACGTAAGCATCTCACGCATCTGTGAACACAACCACCCTCTGATTTGTTAATCACTGATTTAGCGATCTGTTCTTGAATCACAAGACAAGTTGGCGCAGTCAGGAATAATATCAAATTTATCTGTACTAATTCACTCCTGTACCTCCCACTGAACATGGACCAGAACTTGATACGTGCGGCCTGGACGCGGACTTCGAAGTAGAGCCCATCGATCTGGATGCAGGTACAAATCGGCATGGGGAAGCGTCCATCCATCGGGTGTTGTTATTTTTAAATGTTGATTATTAGATATCTACAGCTAGTGCTAATGCTACATTCTTTTGATTGATTAGGACCGGGTCTATTCATTAATCCTCGTCGAAGTCTGCGTAATAAATCCATATCAAGATGACTAGCGTGTTACACCATGGCAATCTTCTCGTCGACTTTGTCGTTCTTCTCCCGTATCTTACGTTCTTCCTCTTCTATTTCTTTAGCAATTTTAAGATCCTACGTGGCACGTAGCTCGTTAACAATGTCTACGAGGTAGAAACATAGAACACATACAATGCACGGTGCGAAGCGACTGTTCGCCCGAAGTTTATGTCCATACTTATAGAACAAGAACGGACAGGGAACAAACAGGAGAGCAACAAGACCGAGCAAGGTGCACGCCCAGCTTATACGAAGCTGAAAAAAAATTAAAACCTGAGACTGCAGAAACAGAAGCTACTTACTTTTGTAAGCATCTGCACTACGAACAACGGGAAAGCAGCAGCAACCGCAGACCGCATTATCGTGTTAGCCGCGAAGGCAGAGGCGCTATACATCAAGTACGTGTCGACCAAGTAACTCTATACCGACCGTGAGCACGCTGAACAATGATGTAACAGTAAAACCCACCAAAATCGATATAAAAATCAAACTGATACCAGTACCCAGTAGGATCGTGCTCAGTCCCGGCACGTACCACGGTACAGACGCATATTCACCCGTCCACCCTAGCCAGAATATAGCGATGACCAATAAAGGTGCGCCGACCATAGCACTTTTCAGACGCTCTTCTGGAGGTGGGAAGCCTTTCCATTTCTTTATGAGTTCCTTATAATCCCGCGAAAGGTACGTGTTCACCAAMGAGCCGATCGTCGTCCCGATTCCGACTCCGATGAAAATAAGACCGCCCTGCCCTGCAGTGAAATTGCGTCGCACCATAAAAATGATTGGGAGAGCCTCAAAGAGGCCATATAAAAGTCCATACACGATAGACGTGTAGATGGTCATGAGCAGCAAGATGGGTTCCATGAAAAGCATTTCGAATGGCCTGAGGAGTGTTCGTTTAAGAACTCCGGAGAATGACCAGTCCTGTCTCTCATGTTCAGCGTACAGCTTGGCATTGCCTACTGGATCCGCTTTGCGAAGCCGTTTTGCCTGCCGATGCGAATCAGAAAATGATAATCACCCAGGAACCTGAATTCTGCTCACCTTTCGAAGAAGCAGAATGGGTGCATACGTTTCCGGGAGAAACAATGCGGTTATTATCGTGCATACACCTGCAAACATCATCATGACCCAGAATAACCATCGCCATGATACGCCGCTGTCGGCAATGCTGAAGATAAGGCTTAGTCGAGTATCTGTCGATAACATCGACATACACTCACAATCCACTAACTATAGGGCCTATCACAGGTCCCAAGAAGACTCCCGCGGTGAACAAACTTGTTGCCAGTCCACGGCCATCCGCGGCGAAGATGTCAGCAATGACACCTCCACTATTGATTAGCGGGGCTACGGCGAAGAAACCTGAGAAAAATCGCGTCACGAGCAGTGTTTGAATGTTTGGTGCAAGTGCTTGCCCCAGATGGAACAGGGTGTATAACGTCATTGTAACAAGGAAGATGGGTCGGCGACCGATGAGTTCGCTGCCGGGGCCCCAGAAGAATGGCTGATAGTGTTAGGACGTGGGAATATCAAGGGGGACAGGAACAGACTTACTCCAAAAACGTAACCAATCAGGAAAACAGCCATCACGAGGTATGAAACTTCCAGTGTTATGTCGAATTGCGCCATTAGTCCAGGTGCTATATCAGCAGGAGCTGATGATGCGAACGTTCTTAGAAAGGTTTTTCATTCAGATCAATCTGGTAGCGAGTCGGGAATGAAGACGTACACGTTAACCGTCATGATAATGACAACCATAGTCATCAGCCACTTGAATCGTACCGACCAGTTCTGGGGATTTTCTGGATCGTCGGGGCCATCCCAATCGACCACATTTGGGTCTTTCGTAGAATGCGACGGTGAATTGGTACGACCCTTGACAGGCGGATCTTCTGGTTCATCCGCTCCGTAGAATTCAATTTCATGTTCTATCCATTCTGCTTCTTCAGAGACAGGAGAGTGTACATCTCTCTCGACAATGTTTAGTTCGTTGGGGCGGCCACTCGAGGTTGGGCGAGAGGGAATAAAGGTGATAGAGGATCGTGGTGAGCTAGATCGAGGCCCGGGCGTGGTAGTTATAGTGGCCATCGTCGTACGATGAGCGACACCGCGACAGAAGGTTAATGGTAAGAACGTACAGATGCACCGCTCCCGAAAGACGCTTTTAACAAGGCCATGGAGACCAAAACACTAAGCCATGTTGTGTCATATAACTATAACATCACATACTTATATGACCATGATTACTTCAAGGTCATTCGGTTTGGTTGCCGTAATAGGAGATCGAATGTACCTGACGCGCGGGTTCCTGATCAAATTACCTCATCTGTCAATGTTACTTCGGTGTGCCACTTCCGTCCCCGAGCGTTGTCAGACCGGTCATCGGTTGCATTTCCCATCCCATGAACTCAGAAGTCTGTCAGGGTTCAGGGGGCATGGGTACGACACATGAGTATCGAGAATGAATACGTTGGACCGTCGATTCGCAAGTTTACAAACCGACCATCGAAGTATTTGAAAAACTCTCTTTGCAACGCCTGAAGATGATAGGGTTATCATAAGCCGCAGCGACACCAGACAAATCCGGCAAGCGGGTTACCGCTCCCCGTTCCGTGCTCGATTAGTTAGGCACGGCACCAAACATGGGAAGGGGCTTAGATGAGCCTATCGCGAYAAGTAATGGGTTACGGGTAAGCCTTTTTTGTCATCATTCTCACACATATTCATAGCCTGCCGCGGCATCAGCGGCAAGGCTTCCGCTTCCGAAGGAGCTGTTTAATCGCCACAGATTGATGAAAATAAGCTTCTGCCACATGGTTGCAATGCAGCAATTTGCATGCTGAATACGAAGCCTGCGATCTGCGGTCTTAGCAGGGTTGAACCATTCAGCATTTCAACTTATGGGTAATCAGACTTGCCTAGCTCACGATCTAGGCTCACCCTCATCCCTAGATATTGTCACCTTGTTGGTGCTTGGTTGTAATTCCTGACGCGTGCCATACAAGTTGTGCGGAATCCGAGGATGAGGCAATGGCCAACCGTGCCTATCGGATGATGGAAGAAGTTTCATGTAAATAACCTCCGTGACAGTACTCAGTTTCGAGAGTAGGACGCTTGCGGATCACGTTGACCGGACTTCAATGTATTCATATCGAGCCGCAGGCAACTCTAGCAACTTTGCATAACGGGAGATTCAGCCGCGATAAGACGCGCCGGTCGTTGGTAGTACATGAGCTGACAGACCTGAATGGAGGTTTTTCTAGGTATCAAACCATGGTTTGGAACGAATTCCACAGACTCACCCACCCAGTACCATCATAAGTAGGCAAGAATCTTGTYACTAGCGAGACATCATCTCATATATACACCCACTTCCCGCGTACGCCGTATATCCTCTAAGCGCTTCCGAGTCTAAACATTGGGCTTGAGATCCAAGCAGATTGGCTGTTCCTAAACCGTTGGACCCCGGACATAGGTGCCGAAAAATGTAGGGGTGTCAACGTGCCATATGGCGAATTGTGACTTGGGTCGACGGTGAAAGCTTAACATTTCTCAGACCGGAGTCTCGGCGCGTCCTCTCTGAGTCCACGTGATGATGGCATCACGGGAGACAATGGAACAGCTGAGTCCTACAACAGTGTAACAACACCGTAACATGAAATGCCTCGCAGCTCTTTGCATCATCCAGAACGTATGCTTGCTTCGCCCAATATAATCTAGCATGCAAACATCGGCGAGTGTGAATGTGAATGTGCATGTGTTCCCATTGCTGTAACCTGCCTGTGGTACGTCAAAAAAACTCGATTTCTGCAACCTGCTTGATAAGGTCTGTAGCTATAGTGGTTTCAGGACAAGCGATGCCACAATATGATATATTTTCTTTTCTCCGCCTGCCCTGTTACTGCATGGACCGTGATGGCTACACTGCCGTCACCATATTAATATTATACAACCACAGTCCCATCTTATCTCCCTAACTTTATTCCTCCCAAGTTTAGAATTTCATATCAAACCTGCTGGCTGTCAACGTCCGAGTTTTTTCAGCTTGCTTATTAGCCCTCTCAACCTAATCGAGCTACCCCCTCCTGCTTCCGCATGCCCGCCTTTACACCCCTCAAGCTGGACTGACGTCTTGAAACACACCTTACCGACGGCATTTACCGTTCTAACATCCCTGATGCAATCATCAATTTTGAAACCTTCGGTCAAAAACGGCCCCGAAACACATTTAAACTTACTAAATTCTCACCCTCTTCATAAGCTTCCTTTATGAGCCGAGGAGATTAGTCACGGCGAATGAATACCAACATACTGATCTTTGCTTGGCTCTCCGAGGTGGCGGACGAAACTCACCGATGTCGTCTTATCCCTCACTTATCGGCCGGAATTGGCAACCACAGAAAATTGACATTGCGCAATACGTGACCACGGATTATCTCAAATTCCAACCAAGCTTGTCAGGTGCCGGTTAGGGCAGGGGTAGCTTATCGCTATCTACATCTTGAAAGTGAATGCGAGGGCTGTTACKAGAAATTCGACATATGTGCAATACGGTAGTGCCGTCATTCTGCGATCGGTACATAACTGACGCCTCGGAAGTGGAGCCGGTACATGCAGAGCGGCAGAAGCACCGTTGCGTGTTAGGACCTCCAGTTCATGCAGGCCGTCACCCGCTTTGTCGATGGTCATGCATCATGACCTGACGTGTGGAAAAACGTGAAGTAAGTTATGTGTTCTTCCTGTTGGGTGTGCAAGCTGATTGGAAGGCTCCAGAATGATTGCGCGTGGATATGAACCCAACTGCGGACCGAATGCCACCTCGGACGCCATCTAGCAAGGCCAGGTCTTTTTTTTTTCGAGTCTTGTTGATTGAGGCCCTTAGTTGCTCGCCAATCTAGAGTTGTGTTTCGTCATTATCATGCATCGGCCGGCACAAAGTTCAATGAATCAACAAGTAGACGACCCAGTTACTTCAGTTGCTCAACACAGATCGAATCAACATAGTCCCGAGCATCTAAGAAACAAGGCTGGCATGTATTAACATTGCGTCCCCTGGTGCCTATGGTAACTGAGTCAGAATATGTACTTTCCACGATGGACAGAATAGCGAACTGGATAAAGCAGGGTTCAGTGTGGCCCATGACTTTTGGGACCTATATGACGATATGTGATATGACCCGATTTTGAAAGGGCTCGCATGTTGTGCTATTGAGATGATGCACATGGCGACGTCCCGGTATGATCAAGACAGTCTGGGCATTGCAAGTCCTCGGCAGAGTGACATAATGATCGTCGCTCCTTGACTAATAAAATGGCACCGGCGCTGAGAAAAGTGCATGATTGGGTTTGGATGTTTAATGGATTACAGGTTGGGTAGTTTCTGTGGGCTCATGTGCGAATGGAGGGGGGTTACTATCACTACTCATATTCTATGGCGCGGAGTTGCGACCRTAATTTTTTTCATCGGTGTTGTCTATTGTCACCTCGGCTTACTTGGTGCAGGAATCGTGTCCGTTGACGTATACGTGCCCGGCTGCCATCCGACAGCAGATGCGTTGTTATATGGAATGTTACAGTTGCAGCGTAAAATGCGGAGGGCCCGGAAAGGAGTGGTACAGTAGGCTTGSGTGTCTTCATTGTTGACCCAGCTCATGATTGGTACAAGGTACCGCAAATGAAACGACTTAGCAAGTAATATGATATTCACTTTACTGTGCAGTGAGGAGCGCAAGACGTGTAAACATAGTGATTGTTGACATGGGATTACAATGCGATAAGAATGAAAAAGTGACAAGGTATTTTCCGGGAAGAAACACTTACTGGATAGCAGGACCACTCGAAATCTGTACCAATAACACGAGTTGAATGAATGCGGCAAAAACCACGCTTTGGTTTAAGAATCGAAGTGCAAGGGCGCTATTCCAATCGCCGCAGTCGGCAGTCCCTCTAAATGGCCGCCCTTCGTCCAAAATGTGAAACAATCTGCTTCTGCTGCTAGGTCTGCACAAGTGCTCTTAAGTCATGAAGAAGTTCCCCTCAATTAACGGCGAGATGACAATCTTCCGACGGACGAATGTCAGAGCTGTGAACGAGAGAAATTAGAACAAACGACTCCGATTCTGAGAGAATGAGAGATGGCGTGTGCACTCACTGCATGGTGATGCATACACTGACTGAATAGTANGCTACATGCAACTATCGAGGTTCTTTATAGATAAACCTACGCTGTAATCTCCAAATCGTGGAACAACAAACAGTTGCAGCCCAAGAACAAGGATAATAACCTGACTCGAAGCCGGTCAAGAAACTACAGGCGTCTAGCCTCARAACGATATTCTGGCTTCCGCCCCGTCGAATATGATGTAATTGTCCTGCATGGCACTACATATTATTAAGCTTGGCATAG
>JNHV02000708.1:0-11628 GCA_001691785.3 Amanita brunnescens Koide BX004
TGATGTTGATGCATTTGCCAGGGGAAGATCGCGACAAATCAATTTGATGATGGTTGCGCAGTCTGGACATCTGCGCGTTCGTCCAACCGTCGAGCACTTGCCTTGAAACAGGACACCGGAACATACGCCCAGCAGAAGGAAATAGTAGGAAATGGTCGACAGTTGCGGACTCGACCAACTTGAAAATCCGAACCTGGTTGGGTTTCGTTCGAAATGCGTCTCTCAACTTGCATTGCTCCCGTAACATCTGATGAAGAAGAAACGGTTTCTAAATTCTATGGCAGGATCATGCTCTGTGCTCCTCATGAATCATGATCAAGTTCCGTCCACCTTCGTACACGTTGTGCAAATTCCATTTCAATGCTTTCAGACGTAGTATGCTCTGGGATTTCTTGAAAGGGACACGGCAGAACGCGAGAAATACAATCTTCTCGCAACCCTTTTCAGATTCAYATCGTTGCCCTTGACTACCTAAAATGGCAGCCTGATTCGGACTTGCAATTCCTGCAGACAGCGTAGCAGGTCCGAGTCGCCCGCGTCCCTCAGCGCCCCAGCATTGAGATCGAACTTGTATYTTTCGCTTTTTGAGACATTTGCTGTTGCTGTTGATAACTTTGCGATTGRAGTGTATGACTCTCGCTACGTCACGGTTATTTTTGAGTAACCYTCTTCCAAGCACTCCGTCAAGCCGCACGCTCTCGCTATGAGAATACCGGAGTTGCATCGTATCCTCAAGGCGCTTGACTCGGATGTCAACCATCCGCCTTACAAACCCTGTGAGTGTATTCAATCTCACCCTGATAGTCTCGGCCAAATCAACGCATGTGCCAGCATACTTCAATTACATGAGAAGTACAACAGATACCGGTTTCCGCCTGGCCACCTGGCTCTCTACCTTTGCAAACTCATAGTGGATGGCGCGATCTCCACACTACTTTCCTTGACCATTGGGATGCGTTCGTCCCACTATGCTTTTGGGGCGATCTGGGGAAGGACCTTCATGTGGAATGCGGGAGTATGGTATATGATTTCGATTGTCTCAGGCTTTACCGATGGGACCTTGGGWTCGAGACGCCAAACACCAATGAGGCCATGTCCGGTATCACCGAACAATTGATCCACGTCCATTTCCTTACCTAACGTACCATCTTCGTGATGTTGTTGGACTAATAATGCATCCGAGTAATGGCCTTTGCGTTGAGGTTTAAGCACAGATTCGAAGAAGAGGTCTTTCACGGGGTTTGATCCTTGCTCCGTTTTACGGTTACCATCGCCCTGTCAAGTATGCCAGATACAGCGATAAGCATAATTGAAGAAAGTATGAAAAACCTGCTGACCGAATCGTCCCGAGTCCAAGTGCCACCAGCGGCAGCTAGATAGTAAGTCGCCATACGGTCTGTAAGCCTGACTTCTCCTTCAGGCTTTGCAATCGACATTTCATTTGCTAGATCAGGTTTTAAAAGAGGGCTGATGTGATATTTCCCTTTTTCGCGCGTGATTTTCACCTTCCTGTTCTGTACAAGGTCCACCGCGTAAGAAACGCCTACGCGCTTTCAATTGCAATATAGGGCTTACCGTTCCAGTTTGATACCAATAGCCGATGAGTCCCTTTGCGAGATCTTTATAACCATCGTGTCCCGTTTGGAGGGCCTTAGGATCCCCGACTGCCGTTTCGAGTTTCATTGATTCCAATACAGCCACCCGGTCTGATGTAATCATGCCTATAGATAGGCGGCTATAAACCTTCAAGCCACTTCTACTAAACATTTTGAAAAAGATGATCATTGGGTCTGCCTTGTACTGCCGGGTATGTCAACAAACGAGGACGAGGACCAAGGTACGAATCTATTACCTCTGGTTCAACACCCGCCTGTCAAGAATTTAGGAAACCCATCAGCGTGATATTAAGAAAGCAGAAAAAATCGGCTGACCAGATTGGGTGACGGTAGCCTGGTCCAACTCTTACCAGTTACATATTTGGAGGCCTTGCTCAGAAGTAGTCCATCGACTGGCAGTTCCCCGGTGCTATGCGGTGTCTGAGTCGGAGCCGCCGCCACAAAGGCCGTAAGGATGGCAAAAAGCAGGGTGTAAGAAAACAACATGATTGGTAGCTTGATGGACAATGTTGATAAAGGATGGATATAATGAGGATGGACAAGGACGTACTACCCAGAATGCGTAGGAAATTGGGATGGAGGCCAGCTCGAAGGTTGGTCTAGCGGAAGCAGCAGCTTTATACGTTCATTGCTGAGCATCGAACGTCCGGTATCATAATGTTGATCATTGATCATTGATGTATTTGCCAGGGGGAAGGTCGCGACAAATCAATTTGATGATGGTTGCACACATTTCCGCTTTCCTCCAACCGTAAAACAGACACGGGAATGTACGCTAATATACGCTAGCGGAAGTGAGAAAGGAGAATCGTTAGGGACCAACTTGAAAATCCGAACCTGATTCAAAATGCGCCTCTCAGCTTGCATTGCGGATTGCTCCCGTAGCATTTGATGTGGTTTCTATGGTAGAATTATCATCGTGCTCCTCACGATCAAGTTCTGCCCACCTTTGTACAGGTTGTGCAAATTCCATTTCAGACGTGCTCGTGGGAGACGATCATGAGTCGGATATCGGGGTTTTGCCGCATTTGGACAACCCGCATGATATCCCTCGACGAAGAAGTCCGACTATACACCACCAACGCAGAACGCGAGAAATACAATCTTCTCGCAACCCTTTTCGGAATTATCGTTGCACTCGACTACCTAGAACGGGCCTATGTCCGCGATTCCATAACCGCAGCTGAGTACGACTCTCCCCTTTGCTCCCAATTAGTCCTGACGGCTAAGGAAAAGATACTCTCCAGCATGCACACGACTTCTATCACAGTACAAGACAATGTTAAAACCTATTGGGGATGAGATACAGTCCGTCGATCAATTTATGAATCGCTATCAGGTGTGCACCAGTCTATGATCACTTTGCGGAGACGGTGCTGATTGCGATAGGAAGATGGACCATCCCGCTGCGTTGCAACGAATTAGAGTTGGTGTTCCTGCTACTGTCGAACATTCTGGTGAAGCCGGTCCAGAAACTGCCCAATGGGTCGCAGAAACGACGCAGGTGGGTATCTTCCCATCGACCATTGATATTTACAGCATCTTTGTAGAGTTTCATCACGTTTATGGACGCACTGAAACTACGCATGCGAGCCAAGGATCAGCTCCATCCACTCCTGCAGGACCTCGTTACTGGTTACGCGAGGTTCAAAGCAAGCAAAGACTGGGAAGGAAGGAGCAAAATGGTCGGGTGGTATGTTATCGATTCTGTAGCTGTTCTTGGAGGGCTTATGGCTGTTGATAGGCTCATCGCGCTCAACGGGATGAAAGCTTCGGAAGAGATTACAGAAGAGCAATCTCGCCAGGTACCATTTTCACGGATTATCACTCCGCCTTTTGTTGACGTATTGACAACAGCTCCTTTTTGATGTCGAACAAGGATACGCAGAGTTCTTTCGCAGCCTCAATGGGAAAGATTAATGTACATGTACTGTCGTAGTAGCATTCCGTGTGTAAATGTTATTTGGACCGGAAGGCGATGCCAAACAAGGGGCAAAGCTGTGACCACCGCGTTAGCAAGGGAGCTGGTGCGTCAGGAGCATGAATGTGCGTTCTTTCTTTCCGGTTCCCACCATCCACTCACTAGCCCGCCCGCAGAACCTCATCCGCACCCTCACAGACAGCCAGGCAAAGTCCGTCTTTCCTGACGTTGACCTTCGTCTGTTGCTGTCCACCGTCAAGGACGGTCGGGTATGTCGCGAGATATCCGACTATATGCGTACTTACTCGCCGTAAACAGCGCCAGAGCCAGGACACGAAGCTTTCCGATCCGTTTTATGACTCCTTGGAGGGCCTGTTGCAGGACCTGAGAACAATCACGCCTGTGTGTGTCTTGCGTGCTTGCCGGTTCATCTGGGCACTGACCCGTGTGTTTGTGAAGGACAATCGTGATGCGGAAGCTTTTCTCAAACCTGTGTCCAGGGCGGATGTACCGGATTACTATGACGGTGTGTTGACATGCATCTATGCGCATGGACGCGCGAATCGCTCATTCATTCATCTTAGTCATTGCTAATCCCATGGATTTGCAGTCCATGCTCAAGAAGGTCAAGCAGAAGCAGTACAAGTCCAAACGCGAGTTTCAAGACGACTTGGATCTCATTTGGTCCAACTGTTTCACGTACAATGCTGCCGAGGTGAGTGGCACACATATAAGCACTACGAGAACGATCAGTCGTTAACACAAGCAAGAACCACCCTCTGCGCCAGTGTGCCCGACGTCTCAAGGCAAAATCAGAAAGTCTCTTGAAGAACCTCACCGATCGTAAAGAGCGTACCGACCCTGTCATCCCCTTGGAACTGGGTCATCCACAGACTCATACCGGTCCGATGTCCGTGAGGATCAGACTTAATGGCTCGTCTGGCGCGCATATAGTCAATGGCGCAATAAACGGACGCGACCGTCGGTCGTCGATACCTTCGAACTCCGTCAATGGCGTTGGCTTTACCCACTCTAATCTATCCTCCGCAAGCCCTCCGATCGGTGTTGCGAAGCCTCGCCATTCCGTTTCACGGTCAAGCCCTGCATCCGCACCGACGCGGTCGCCTGCCTCCCTGCAAGATATACCCTTTGCCGAAACACCCGCCCTTCTTCGTACGCAAGATGGGATGACGTTGTTCAATACCATTGATACAGAACTGGAACGCGTTTTGCAAAACCTTGGCGCCGAGAAAACCAAAACTGAGTTGATGAATACGCTGATAGAGTTGGCACCACCTTATGACTATTGTGAAGGGACAGCGGATCCTATCGTCAAGACAGAGCCGGATGTGGTGGAGAATCTAGGCGTGGAGGTCGGTGAGAAGCGAAAGCCGTACGTCTCCCCATACTCTTACGCATCATTTGCTGACGTCATGACAGTACCGATCAGCTCCTTGCAAATCAGCGGCCGCACAAACGGCCTCGTTTTAGCCTATCCTCGGGACCATTTCGCCATTCTGCCGCTCCCCCCTTACCCCTTTCGTCCGCCAGCACGTCGTCTTCCAATGGGAAAGARGATTCTACAGAGCTCACGGAGCTCTGGTGGAGTGCCGTACAAAGCGATACTCTTCTTGCTAATGGTCTTCCTCGGATATCGGTTGCCTCGTCACGTCAGGCCGTGCGAGTAGCTGATAAACCCGATGATCAACCCCATCCTGTCACATTTTCAGCACTTGCACGCTCTGTCAAACATAAAGCCCGGCATAAAACGCTGAGGCCCGATCCAAATAGAATTGAGGCAGGGCCGTCCTCGCTAGTAACTCTGATTAGCGCAAATCTCAAGACGATGAAACGAGTACGACATACACATGCTCGCTTTGCATCACTTATTGCTAATACTGCGGCGCTTAACGGCACGGACGACTCTATAGATGGACTACCTCCGACAACTGGTGCCGTTGTCAGCTTTTCCAGCCAGGCAGGGATTGCCAGCATGAGTGGCAACGTTGGAACAGGAGCAAGCGGTGTCACAGCGGAGGAGGAAAACATCGACGTGGTTCATGATCGGGTCGATGGGAGACCTTGGTTACAGCATTACATAGATGCTGCGCAATCTCAAGAAGATGCTCTTCCTGCTGCGCAGCCGGCAGACGCGCCCAACGGCGTAACAGAGTCGGGGCGGCAAAAGGTTAAGAAGAAAGGGAAGAGGAAGAGACGGCCGCGATTACCGAGTGGTATTGATATGGGTGAAGGAATTGCCGATGGCTGTGTTCGGTGGATGGGAGAAAAAGTTTTAGAACATGTCGGGTTTCAAGGTGTGTTTATAGCCCCTCGGTTCATTTGTAGCCGTTYAACCTCTCTGTCTTAGGCTCGTCGAAGGTTGCTCTTGACGTACTGAATGGTGTTGCCAAAGAGTACTTGTTCAATGTCGGGCGGACAATCAAGTTCTTAACTGACAAGTGCTCTCAGACGATGACTGCGGAAGTAAGCATTTTGAACCTTCTTAATGTGATATTTCTCAACGTCTGTAGGAAATCATTCTACATACCCTATTTGAGAGTGGAGTTTCCAAGGTTCAAGATCTTGAACGCTATATCACGGATGATATCAGGAGGCATGGCGCGCGTCTTGGTGAACTGGAGAGGAAACTTGTTGGTGCATACCGTGAGAGTGTAAGTGCGCGCTACTACTATCTTCGACGAGTGCTCATCATCATCGTCTACTCAGACTGCCAACGAAGCTTTGGAGGACGAGGGTTTGTTCGAGGAAGAAGAGGAAGACGAGGCTGGAGTATTAGCGACGTAAGTTGGCATTGTGTACCGTGAAGGCCTTTTGATCTCATATCTTTGACAGAGGCGACTTCGCCGATCTACTGGGCGAAGATTACCTTGGGTTGCGAGAGCTAGGTATTGCTGCCGAATTTGGGATGTCCAGTCTCACCATTCCCAAGAAGCTGCTCAGAGGCAAGCGACCCCAGAAAGCCTCTGGCGCATCGTACGTATATTACCTTTTATCCATCAATACCTTTGTCTCAACGTATCGATCAGGTCCAAACCAAAGGAGCCTCCGCCACCATATCCACCGCCACCACCGTTTTTCCCCCTTACTTATGGCAAACTCGACAACCAGATTGGACTGCTCAAATCTTACTATCAATCACGTTTCACGGCACGGGCATCAGCGCTTGCGCAAGAAATGGCTGGAAAGTCGGTCATTTTCCCACCACCTCTTTCGGCTCCCCAACTGGTTGGAATATCTACGCCCCCAGCCGCGGCAGCGGGAACTTCCGAGACCGTCGCACAGCCTTCGGAAGTTCCTATTTCGCCGGATTTCATCCTTCCAGACGACTCTCCAACTCCGCTCCAGGTCAAGATGGGACCATTGGGACAGATCGTGCGACCAAGCACCACCTCGGGACCAGGGAAAAAGAAGGTTAAACCTGCTTCTACACCTGCTCCTGGATCGGCTACGCAGGGAGGCGGCGGCTCCTCAGCGGCTCCTCCCGGGGCAGGCCCAGATACGCCAGCCAGCGTGGAGAACTCCCCAAAGAAGAAGAAAGGTAATACTGGCGTGGGAACGGGGAACGGTCGCAAGAAGAAGGGCGAAGGCCAGAGCGACATGGCACAGTCACCCGTCCCTCCGCCTGTTGGTTTCAATCAGAGCCAAAATCGCCCGGGCCAAGGTAAGGGCGTGGTGTTTCCAGCCGTTGTAGTGGCAAGTGCGTAACGCATCTGTCTAAATCTTGTTTGAGCCATTGGCATTATTTCGTATTCTATTGGGGTGTTAGACAAAGCATATCATCGTCGGTTTACAGTACAGGATTTGTATCGTATACAGTTAATATTTGTGGAATGGATTATTATACGAGGACGTTTTAGGCAAGTTCTCTTTGCAGTCATAAAGGWATGATCACATTGCTGGCGTAGGTCGTTGGGCATTACCCAGCGCTGTTCTAACAGTCACAATGACGCTACTRGTACTCCAATTGAATGGCTAGGGGGCCGGGGCGTGATAAAAGGAAAACAGACGAGGTCCGCCTAATTTTTGAGATCAGAAATTGTTGCCACGTCGCTTTTTTTCAAAACGCTACCTGAAGATTATGCCCTTGTTTGTGGAGGCTTACCCGACATTGGTGAGCATCTTCCAGTTCACGCAGGGGAAGCACTTGCGGTGGACGCGTAGTTGGCTGGGCTAAATGGACGGCGGCCGCAACCCCCACATGGCGTCCTRTCTGATCTGTAGATTCTGTACCGTACTGTACCATATTTATCCAGATCGGCTCCCTTTTGGTGAATCATATGAGTCTATTGTCGTCAACATTTCAGACACCTCGCCCCTTGACGTTTCGTCCAACGGACCTTTGCAAATGTATATCGAACTTTTCCTCAATCTGATTAGATATAATCTAACGTCACCAAACACACTTTTACCATTCGACATCTGCTAATGGATGGAGATATAGCAATGTAGAGTCGATCAATATACCAGCCATACTAGTTACACTTTGTCATACAACCGCTAACTAGTCCATTCAAGTCCCACACAAGCGCGCCACTACTGGGTTTTATTGTACGAAATTGTAACTGTAAGTGGCCCCTCGTCGACAGAGGTGATCGTCTTGTTGTTTTGTTCGATGAGGCTGATAATGGCACCATCAGGAGTGAATACTTTGCCGTCAGCCGTCAGTGCAAAAGCGTCCGTGAATATCACAGTGCCAAAGTCATTGAAGGACGCAAGYGTGCTGCCAAGACTGACGTCTTCGACGATCCACTCCGCATTCTCTTGGCAAAGTGGGTAATTGGAGCTGGCTTCGTCCTCTACGGTCTGTTTGTTGGTTAGGTTCTCAATCAAAACCTTGCCAGTTGTAGTGGAAGTGGCAACAACTGTAAGCCGGACTTCGTCGCCCGAGTTGATGGTAATGTTGTCAAAGAAAATTGGATCAGCTGGAAACCACTCATACCAAGCTAATAGAAAGATTGCTATGAGCATTTCACGTGAATGCTGGGATAGATGAATCAACCAACCGTTGTATGAGACGGTATTTGTAATAAAATTTAGCTGAATTCCGGTCTGCAGGATGGCCGGGGTTGAACATGTGAAACCATCAATGCCCACCCACACCGATGAAAACCCTTCAGGAGCACTAGGGATTGGTACTATGAAAGTACCAGTGACCATTGTGAAAGTCCCCTGCAATGATGAATGCAAGTTAGTAAGCTRTCCGTCATTCCAAATCATTCTTCGTTGCGCGCCTGTGTGTTGCTCTGGATGGAACCAGCCCAGCTGCGGCTGATGAATACTCGCGGCGTCACATCTGTGGTAAGGTCGCCGTTCTGGATACGCTGAAACGGCTGTGATCTGTGGCGAGCACCGRTGGTCGGTGATGGAGCAGCAATAGCGGCCGTAGCGAGTAGGACGCTAGTGAGCAAGGAAATGTGGAACATATTGAATAAGGGGTGCTATGAACCCCCAGGGAGTTCGTCCACTTGAAGAGTATAGTTCATTTAATGATTATTCTCGCTCACAGAAGATATCTCGGGATGCTGTACCCTAGTAGGGTACTTGCCGGGGATTGTCTGATTGAGGGCCGATTCACCGAACGCAAGCGCTTATTTCCTGTGAAGCTATTAACTTGATATACACGGCAACTTGAAATTACAACTACCCCAAATATATTCGATCGTGGCGTTCCACCTTATAGTCTCATTTCCGCTCTGGGCTTTGACATACGACGCTTTTGAAACTCTCGCTCTGGCTACGTCATCTTTCACCACTCTCGCTCTGGTAACAATCATTCTGGCCGCTCTCGCTCAGAGCCACAGGCCTAGCTCCGAGGCGTCTAGTTGCACGGCCAGGTGCGGTTGTTCTAGTGTAGGACCTCCTGAATCGGCTGTGCAGGAACAGCAAACCCTGGGGGCCTTCAGGCACTACTCGGATCGCTCCGGAGTTCCTGGAGAACTCTGGGTGCCTGAACCGCCCCCCTGGCAGCTCGACATCGTTTGAGAAAGTCTTCAGCGAGACGCTCGAGTGCTGGCGCGTCCTGGGGTTCATAGATAAACTAGGGTGAGAGCCGTGTGAGTTACGGAGATAACGCGGGAGGACAGACGGCTTACTCGAACGTTCGCTCTCACTGGTGTTCCTGGCTTTTGGTTAGGAATATTTTGAAACCGGAAACAAAAAGTCTGAGAGAAAACAGGGAAAGCGTCTCTCGTGTCTCAGACAGCTAGGATGACAACGCCTACTGCTGCTGCTGCTACTGTACCAAGTCGTGCTGTCAAACCCGTAGCGCTGCTCTTTCCTGATGTAGTTCCCGTGCCAGTGGATGTAGGGCTAGATTGACCCACAACGGCGGCAGTTGCCGTACCTGTGGCGGTTGCGCGAGCAATCACACTTCCACCACTTGCTAAGCCAGTTCCGGAAGGAGTGGATCCGGCGGTTGAACTTCTGAAGCTGCTTCCCGTAGTGTATATTGAAACTCGATACCCGGCGCTCGCACAATTGCTCACAAGGCCTAATGAAGGTAGCCCGTCAGAGAAGGTTTGTTAGTAAAAAGAATGCAATGAACTTTGGACGAAGCTAGCGTCAAGGCCTGGTACGGTAATATTTTGTGCTTCGGCGCACTGAACACACTGGGTGATGGCGTCGATGGTCGCCGGGGTGCAGTTCTGGAGAAAATGTTAGAGAAAGTCAAGGAACTTGGGGATAAGGAGACGGACTCCGCCATAGACTAAATTCGAGGCATCAGAACATTGACTGTCGCATTGCGAGGCCTGCCTGGCGGTGAGAGCTTGAAGGGGTCTAACATTTGCCACGGAAACTGTGTGAACTGTATGGTGTTCGTTACTAGTTGWAATCTCCTCCAAAATGAAAATGTCTACACGAAACGAAAATAATAGAAAGGAAAAGCATGTTGCGGAACAACATTAAGACGAGCGGCAGGAAGAGGGGAAGGCGGATAGTAAAAGAAGTTAGAACCAGGAACAGTTCAGGAAGTTGTTCCCGAACTTGTCCTTTATACGTCTTTTTGGACCACCAATTAGAGCTTATTAGAGCCTAGAATGAACTATAATTGACATGATCCCTGGACGGTTGAGTGCCTGTTGAGGTGATCGGCCCGACAGATGCCAGTGTACTGTGGTATTGCTACGCATCATCAATGTCGGGTACTATTACATACCTGAGGAAGCAAAAACAATTCAGGAAATCGTGGAGAGAATACGCGGACAGGCTAGTCGTGATGAAGCACGTACAGACCCGCGATTTCAAATCCTCCCCATTTTGCTTGGTATAAGACAGGTTTTCGTTCCTTGGCCTCGGAATTGCAGCTGTGGGTAACCGCCGGAAGTGATACCGCCGGCCTGCCACATGTCCATCCTCAGGCTTGCAGCGAGCTTTTCCATTGTCACTCAGACTCTCTCATATCTCGGCCTGAGGATGAATGCTTCCTAAGATCGTCGATCATGCGTGATAATTGGGTGTGAGAGTTTAACACGACGAATTAGCGTTAGACTGCAAAACGAACCTTACCCTTTTCTTTTCGACACAAGACCGATGCCTCCACCACGTTCGGCCTCGGAATTGAGCGTCTAAGCGGTGTATCAYGTTTATTACCATCGTAGGAACCAGGGCAGTGGGACATGCAAAATGGGTCTTTGCGGGCCAGAATGAATCGTTCAAACTTACGGCTACTCTGGTCAGGTGACAGATTCGGTAAATTCAAAAACAGCGACTAGGTCGATAATCTGAGAATCGCCCCCCACAGAGATATAAACAAGAACGCAAGCAACGTCCATAATCATGAACCTCGTTCAAACGTCAAGATCCTTAAATAAAGCAAGCCACCACCTCGTATTGACATAAAGTTAAATCATTCGATTCATCAAACCATGAGCACAGCGAAGAAAGTGACCGCGATGCTGAATAACCCAACGAGGGCGCTGGTCGGAGAAGCGCCGCTAGTCTCAGTGGTGGCGGAAGCGCCGGGACCAGTAGTAACCACAACGGTCGTAGACGTTGAACTGATGGTCATCTCCGTAGACGTTGAACTGACGGTCGTCTCTGTAGATGTTGAACTGACGGTCGTATCGGTAG
>JNHV02000709.1:0-11544 GCA_001691785.3 Amanita brunnescens Koide BX004
ACATCCGAGCCTCTGAGTCACTTATGTTGTGTGACCGTCAACACTAACCTTCCCGGGCCAAACGTTGGCAATTCTTTCCCACCACCGAACTCCGCTGGCATAGAGGCAACGTTGTCCCCCAGTGCTGCTGGGCCCTTCCCATCAGTGCCCCTGCTGCCACTGTTACCAAATCAGTGGTACAGACCCACAGCCGCGGCAGGGAACTGACGCCGTGTGCGCCGCGTCGCWCGGGAGGCAGAAAGTACCCCCTGCGTGGACCTGCATATGGAAGGCTGCGGTGCCTACTTTACGTGGAAGCACGATCTCGTTTGTCTGTACTTCTTCACTGGCATCGTATCTCATCCGACTGACTCGATTGAATCTTGTACTAGACCACACGAATTCACGCATCGGTGAGAAACCTTACAACTTCAGGAAAAGCCGAGATGACAATTTAGCCCCGCCAACAAAAAGACTACCTGATGTTTGGTGATTTGTAAAATTGTACTTATTAATAGTGAGAGAAATACTAAGATTTGCTTCAAGTTTCATGGGTTCGTGGTATCAAGGACGTTGCAAAGTCATATTCGTCTTCAGAGTATTGACCTAGATCCAACGTATAACATCCAGTTCAGATAAATATATAATTACAGCATCGAAGATGACTCTAGCATCGTAATGCCAAACCTTGTACATCGAACTTTATGTCGCTGCAGTGAACGGATTATGTTGCAGTTTCACCCTCAGTCTCATCAGCGCCTTTCCAAGTTCATTGCGACCTTTATGGTCAACACCCCAGCCCCAGAAGGCGTCTTGATCCGATGCCTGGTGGTGGTCAGCTACCTACCTCCATTATTTAAGAAATAATTCATACCTCGATGAGCTCAGCATCACCAGTAGCCAACAATTCCCGTTTCAGATCGTCGTGCTGCGTAAACTTGTGCCATAGGGCCTCCTCCATCTGTTGTGTTTATAAGGCAGGAATCCATTGATGGTAATTCTCAGACTCACCATCTTAATGTTGACCTTAAACCAATCATCGCGCGCGAGCTGACGATGCTGATGAGCCAAGTCAAATGCATCTCTTGGCCTCGCAGCAAGCCTAACCATTTCCGCAACATACGGCTGGCAATCTAGGAACTGCATAAATGCACCCGTAAGCGCTAGGGGTCGTCGCATCAGCAACGATGATTACCTTCATGCATTGGAATAAATGTTCGCTCGTCGGGTATTTATGGCCTTTGTACGAGACAGGATGCTCCGAGAAATTCGTAAACCCATAATGCGGCTTGTTTTTGTCATAGAAGAGAATCTGGCGCGGTTTGCCTCCTTTATGACTATCATGGCGCTGGCGAGAATTTGAAGTGTGCGCCTCTTGGGGCGAGGCAGCAAAGAATAACGACATTGGGAACTTCATTGGCGCCGAATGAGCTGCAGGGCCACTTGGGTTCGAGTTGGTGGCGGCGTTAGGAATGTTWGGAGATGACGGAGCGCTGGCAGGAATCCTGGTAGGACGGCATGGTTTTTCCGCTTTGCGGAAAATCTCGGTCAGAGTCCCTAGATCCAATCGGGACAGTGGTCGATTGAGGAATACGTGAACCGCATTTTCTTCGTCCTCAATGTGATAGCGAACAGGTGATTGTGACGACACGCAAGTTACTGTAAATTTAATTTCTTTGAGATTAAGAGGCTCCATCTGAGCCTTCGGAGCAGGCGTAAGCTCAGAGCGTGCGAGGGGTAGTAACATGGTGGGAATGGAAGGCGAAGAGACGACGTCTGCGCCTTTTGAAGCTGGTGTGGTGGCCCATCAAAACACGCGCTTTGTGAATGTCTCTTGGAGCTTAGGGAACCACAAAGGCACAAAACAGGCCCCTTGATTGCCGGTTGTGGCGTGTAAAGCAGTCGCTTTAATACTGTGCTTTGAGGCATTTTCCCTTTTCCAGAACAGGGTGCATTGATACATCCTCATACACCGAATAAATAAGTACAAAAAATAATACAATCAAATACAGAGTACTTCGCACTTCAGGTGATTAGGACCATTCGGCAGCGGATTCGTCCCCAGGACGCTCCTGCGCACCACCTCTAGTGGATTGCCAAATCATCCAGGCCAACGCACCCAACGCAGTCGTTAGACTCAAACTAGGAACGACTTAGAATGCTTTCATGGCGAATCAGGAAAAATACTCACGTCTCGATTACTGAAAAAGCTGAGGAACCAACTATTGAATGATGATTTGGAGAAATCATTAAGAGTTACTTACCGAACATCAACTGTATTTGAAGACAATAGGCTACACCCACACAACGTGCCTTGACTAACACCGACGGGACCGACGCATTAATCATGCCCGAACTAACGATCCACAGCAGCCAGGTGAAGAAGACCCATATCGCCTGTGCACCCACGGACGCAACGGGAAGCGTTGACCACGTGGAATCTATRAACAATATAGCGTAAGCTCCAGCCGTGACTGTTGTCCAGCATGCGGAAAACCTGTTGCATGACAAAGATTAAGGAAATAGTATAGTGGGAACGGTATATATATAACCTACAGCAGGACAGCGGTTCCCGTGCGTGTTTCCACGCGAGGATAGTTGTGGTTGTAACGGTATTGCAGAAAGAGCCAGCTCGCAAATGCGACCTTATAAGATGGATTATGGCCAATCGCATATACAGGTTTCGTTTCGACTCACCTCAACCAGACTTAGACATACAAAATACAKGTAGACAGCTACACAAACAATATCAGCTGAAAGCTGGAAAAAATGTTAAAGAAAGGSTATACCTGGGGCATAGCGTTGAACGTGTCTACCGCTCGCCTTATTGACGGGTTTGGGATTCTGCTTTGCACGATGGTAGAACCACGAAAAGATGCCAAGGTAGATTAATGCCACCAATGGAATCAGACATGCAATGATACTGGTGAAAGTGGTAGAGTAGTATTGGATTGTAGATGCGTCAAGCCCTGAAGTGGCTGTTGCCGCAGCGGTTGCGGCAGAAGTCGGTGTGCTAGTAGCAGACATTTCACGTATGCGGGTCCCAGTGAAAGTGAAAGCGATGCAAAGACTTCACGTCCGGCTGATATTAATACCATACCACATTGACCCGTTAATCATCAACACGCGATTCTGCACTGTGAACATGATCGGACTCACCGAGAAGAAAGAATCGTAAGGGAGAAGGGAGGCGAGACGAAATGAGGAGGGGCAAGAAAGAAAGAAAATGAGGTTTTTGTATCCTTTTTTTAGCCGGTTCGGATGTCATTGTCCATCGTTTAGCGAACAAGGGGCCGCAAATGCAACGTGTTGTCCGCATGCCGAACATTTCAGGTAAGGCGCCACAAGATGTACAGGCATTGACGATGTAGAATTAGGGTGCATCGGACAACGGGTCCCTGTACTGCCTTGTCGGAAGAACTTGCATGCGTGCATCATTACATGTTTTGGAGTTGGACTGCTGGGTGCTTGCATGAACCAAACATTCCAAGGGGCCTCGTGTTGCTTGGGGTCGAAATCGACGCACAGCTCGGCTATACGATTCCAGGGGCGAGAAACGCGAAAAGTTGGCCGYTAAATGTAACCATGTTGGTCAGGCGGCCATGTGCGCGCTGATTCTCAMGGGGCATCACTGTTCTAATGTTGCAATGACATTTTGTTGCATCAACGTGCTATAAACATGCGGGGTAATAACAGTCTTCTGCATGATACGAGTAGCATATGGCATATATCGACCTCACATATCCTCACACCAAAATGAATGCAACACAGGTGCGAAATCAGGGAGCGAAGAGAGTGTCGAGGAATGCCTTAGAAGCAGTCGTCTTCTTAACCCTCTTCACAGGTTTGTTCTTCAGACGCTCTTGCTTGACTGAGAAGAACGTGAGTCCAATTATAGAACAATTAAAGAGTTAACACGTACGCAGTTCTTGCCTGCGGAGCGTCTTGGCATATGGGTTAAGACGGAAGAGGATGGCCTTGTTAACGAGAGGATTCTTCTTCTGTGTCCATGGGCGCCTCTGAGTTTTCGGACCAGCAGGACGAACGACGGATTGGATTTCGTCACTGTTRATGATACGTGTGATATCGGGGTTGGTGATCTTGGCCGAAGGCAAGCTACAGATGCAATGATTGATCAGTGACGAATTCCCCTTTATCGCGAATCCACTCACATGTAATCCTTCTTGAATGTCGATGTTTTGTCGAAAGTACCGAAAATCTCGTCCAGGAGACCGAAAGCACCCTCAGTCCAGATGACAAAACGGCCAATGTGACCACCAGGGGCGAGCTGAAGGAGGTTGAGCCTCCTCACGTTGACAAGCTCGACACCAGGCAAGTTACGGAATGCCTTGACGATACCCTTGTCCTCGTTGTACACAACGAGAGGACCGCGACGTTGGCGATGTCGGCGGTTTCTCATTTTGCCCTTACCAGCGCGGACCTTGCGAGAGTTGGACACCTTCACAACATCCCTGTATGCGTGGAGAGATTTGAGGAGGGCAACGGCCTCTTTTGTTTTCGTGAAGGATTCAGCAGCGTTTGCGACAATGAGGGGAACTTCGTCAATCTCTTCAATTCTGTGGCCGCGGGCAAGCACGAGAGAAGGAAGGGCGGAGGCGGCAAGGGCAGAAACGACGGCAAAGCGGCGCTGGTTCTGGTTCACCTTAACGTGCCATTTGCGCCAGGTCTTGGTAGGAGCGAACATACGTCCTCCACGGCACATGTTGCCGAAAGCACCCTAAGCTGGATTAGTGGGTCGTTTGCTGCAACATCAAGACGATACGCACTTGTCCAGACCTGTGTGTGCCTCCACCGCCTACACGGGGAATACGGGCAACGGCACGACCAGTACCCCAGGATTCAGCGCTGGTCTGGTGTCCAGCCTTCTCGCTGACAGCGTACGCTTGTCTTCTATTCTTTGCAATGCTCTCTGGAATTCGATGCTTATTACCCTGTCTTGTTTATTAACCAATTACAGCACTCACTGTGCACTTGGGCGACGACATCGAGCCTGATGGGTGCGGTCAAAACCGCGGGCAGCGGGAGTGAAGAGGAGGCCTCTATTATCAAAAATCAGATATACAACGCGCATATGAGCTCCAATACGCTCACCTCCAGTTATCGAATGAACGTTTACGGTGGGGCGGGCAGCCATTCTCGACGGGTCTTGAAGATCTTGACTTTCAGCTTGGTTGTATCGCTGGTTTGCGCCACATTACGGCTTTTGCCGGCAACTGTACAGTCTGACTAATCAACTGTAAAATCATCGGCTACCGGTCCGTAGGAGCGCAACAACAGTTCAGAATCTTGAAAATGGTACTCCCGGGCCAGATATGTAAGTGCCGAAAGTTTCGAGATCCAAATAGACGCAACAGTGCGCTGTGGCGTACATATGGCCCTATCTGGTCTCTTCAGATAATTGCGAGCAAGATATGACTACTTAAAGTGGGCGTTGGGCAGCAATCTTGATATGACGAACGGGGTATACTCGAGTCACTCGTAATATATCGCTGATTGCGAAATAATCCTGCGTGACTATTGTATCCTCACAGCGACCTATATCGACATTTACTAGTATGACGGTGAGCAGAAAATGTACCTCGTCATCTGATACTCATGCTGTAGAACGCCAAACAATTTTCACCGTATTTTCGATGCTGATCTCTGCGGCAGGTGCAGGATAACCCCAACGAGTCTAATCTACGGCCCAACTTATAATTGGATTAGTTGGCACGCCAGGCTAAAAATTGTTCATTATAGTCATTACAACTTCTTTCGGGCTTACGGTAACTACTTCAAAGGCTATAGTACTATTTATTTTCTTATTGTTATGGTTCGTGCCTGAAAAACAGATAGGTTCAAGAGAAAACAGTGCGTTGTTTAGGTTAAGTCGATGACGACGTTCTGGAGGGGCGAAATTTCGCGATCTTCGGCCTTCACTTTGGCTTTCTTGGCACGACGTGATTCCAATCGCTTGAGCTTATCCTGCAACGCTCTGATTTTACACATCTCATGAAGACCAAGGTAACACCAACCTTTAATGCATTCATATTTCGATCAATCTCGTCCTCATCAGACGAATTTATCTCTATTACATCATCCTCCAGTGACTTTCTCTTGTGGCTCGATTCTGCACAGGCAGCCCGAGGTGGGAGTGGAGTGATACCGTTCGCCTGAAGTATGTCTGAATCGAAGTCAAACAGCTTATAATGGCAATTGTATAAGGACTCACCCAGTGGACGATATCTAAAGACAAACGTCACTAACCTGTTAACACTCGTGCATTGATAGAAGGTCACACGTGGAACCTCCTCCAGATCTCCGAATCTAGGCAACAATCCATACTCTCTGTTCAGCAAGTAACAACAAAACTCACTGTACTCGATGAGCTCCTACTTTTTTCGAGCGTTCGTGCACTTTCGTAGTAGCTGAAGCGAGGGGRTCTTTCCATCCATCGTTGTGACCAATAGTGCCATTCGCGGCAGTCCAAACTTCAAGTTTGATCTCCCCAAGGTTTGCCGTAGGAGTTTTAAGATGCTCGTCGTCGTCTGAAGTAATGAAAGGTAACAGACTAAATAGATGTGAGGGCGCAACAGACCTGTAAACGTTATTGGAGAGAACATGAATTTACGAATTGTCGTGGATGATGTGTAACAATCCGAGCAAGTCCATTCCTTTACCAGGCCTAGGCGGCAGAAAGGTCCTCCAACACAAATCCCGTCAAGTGTCACATCTCCCATAGTATCCGTGAAAGGCTGTGCATTAGTCCAACAAACTGAAAAGTTCTTATTAGATAGTCAGCGAACCGCGTAAAGGAACCAGTATGACTAGCGCGCCTTTCCAGTTTCTGACGGTATCCAGCAAGAAACTTGCTTCTCGCCTTCATCTACCTGAACATCGTATTCAGGTAATTCTTTATTGTCGACCTTAACTCTAGCATTGATCGCCTGGAACTTCGGCATGTATAGAAAGGATCTTTGAAAGGATCCGGATCCGGAGCAAGGTGACTCGTGAGACACATGATATAAGCGTGACTCGTAACGCGTGAGTCACATGGTCTCGATTTGGTAACTACTAACTGCTAAACTCAGCGAATAAAGACATGGCTGAGAAAATAAAACTGAACATGTGGGATATGTAGGATTCCAGCTCAGAACTATAATCATCTTAAAACCCTCGTATTTTCCAAGCGTGTCCAGCCACAATTTACTATATCGCTAGGCAGTTACTGCGCTTTTTATCCTCGGCAATGGCCGCAGTGCCACCAGGCAACTCAGATCATGTCCATTTCCTCTGGAAGACTCGGTGTAACGGGTACTGTGTCAGGCGGATGGAAAACTGAAAGGGCCCCATATCATTATCTTTTTCCATCGGATTGCTGTTGAGTCGCACCCTTTCCGCCGACATAATCGGGGTTTGGACTGAAGATTTATCATGCGTTGCTGATAACACTCAATTTACCGACGTTGAGACATGGGAAAAATTGGGGCTGCACAGCAGCCTRAACGGTGTCAAGGTATGCTTATTACAAATAACATCAGAACATGTATCCGCCGATAGTGCATGACATAAAACAAGCTTTCCTTGAAGTCGCTAGCAGTTGTATCATGACAGGAGAGGCCATTGGACTCACACGTACAGCATAGCGATAAGTACAGCACATGTTCCCTGAATGCCAAGTTCGACAGTYAACAATAACTGTAGATGATTAGGTCCGGGGGTACATGAAGCCCTGCACACACAGCAGCACCTGTATGTGGTTGCCATTGCTATCCAGCTGAAATCAAAGCCAAAGAGCAAGATCCATCGACGGCCGAAAGATATCCCGGTGAGCTGGAGGTAGGACGGGCCCACGCTATCATGTAACCGACGTCTTACTGGAGTTATGATACATGTCCCAAAGCTTACTTGTGGCCCTTGATRTGTGCGGGGAAAGTCCTGTGTGTTGTTATCAGCACATGCCAAGTGCAGGATCAATCGGCGGGTGAGAGACGTCCCGGTGAGATAGGGTACACGCCTTGTACGTGTGGTGTCACAGCTCACGGCGAGCTGTTGGCTGAGCGTTCGCAAAAAAAAAATTACTTTAAAATATGTGTGGGGAGGTACAAAGATCGACTATCGAGCTCGGTTAAGTCAAGTCAATGACGTCGTTCAAGTGGGGTAAATGCTCTCGCTTTTCAACGTTTTCAACTTTAACTTTTGTTTTCTTGGCACGACGCGATTCAAGCTGCTCGAGCTTATCCTGAAAAGCACTGAGTTTGACTATACYCGAAAGGTACACGGTAACGCAACTTTTAATTCCTTTACATGACGGTCGATTTCGTCCTCGTCGGACGAATCTATCTCTAGCACGTCAATCTGCGATGACTTTCTCTTGTTACCAGTATTCTGTTGTGAATTCGCTGTTTCGGTTGGGGGTGGTGCAATGCCATTTGCTTGGAGTATATCTAAATCGAAGTCAATAGCTTGAAGAGTAATTATACCACAACCTACCCAGAGGGCGATATCTAAAGACAAATGTCGCCAACCTATCCACCTTCTCACTTTTAACATTGTCCCTACGAGGTGGTACCTGTCCTGGGTCGCCGAACCTAGGGGATAATTTATTGCTCCAGTTTCACAAATGAGCCAAATAGTACACACTGTACGCGATGAGTCCCTACTTTCTTCGACCGTTCGTGTACTTTCATATTGGAGATAGCTATTGGATCGACTCGTCGTGACGTTGACGTCGTGTATAATTTGCGTCGGACAACATTCTTAACGCTCCAAATCTTAATCTTGATTTCTCCAAGGTTTGCCGTACTAGGAGTGTAGAGATAGGCATCGTCATCTGAATGACAAATGTAAGACAGACAAGATGGATGTGAGAAAAGGATAAACCTGTGAGAGTTATCGGAGAGAAACTGAAGTTCCGAGCTGTTGTAGATGATATGCGACAATAGGAACGTATGCATTCCGCTTTGTGGCCTTTGAGGTTTAAAGTAGATCCAGAGTCAATCCCGTCAAGTGTCACACATCCCTTAGTATCCKTCAGGGGCAGCGCATTGGACCAACAGACTGAAAAGTTCTTACTCGATATTCAGTGACCGGATAACAACCATCGCGGTGCTCACCTTCCCTGCTTCCGATGGTACCCAACAGGARACACATTTGCTATCCTGATCTACCTGGATATCATATTCAGGTAACTTGTCGCCGTCAACCTTAATTCCAGCATGGAACGCCTGAAAGTTTGGCATGTATGACGAGAAGATCGTCTGAGTCTCAATTGGACGTGACAAGTGATAGTGACAGGCGCGCGCGTACTAATTTCACAAATTTTACGTATATGATCCGCGTCAAGTTATTCTTTATCCTCACAGATAACAGCGCCCGACGACCGGAACTTGCTTATCCTTGCAGCCATCTAGGAGATGTCAGCCGTTTGTATCCCCGATAGCGATGCAACGAAAGGTGTATATGAGATATCACTCTTGAGCTTTAACTGAAGGAGATATTGTAGTGATACCAGGCCCAATTGCGAAGGAAGTAGGGTAGGGTCCAAGTCCACAGTTTTCTACAGCATGTCGGTTACACCACGTCAAAATCTATACATTGGCATGACTAGGGATGCAGCACCATGACGTGCGTTGTTTCTGATGGACCTTTGAGCATCAATTTACAATAAGTTTCGGACTACCCCATATGTTTAAGCGCACCTCAGGAAGTAGCTGCGGATACACAGTAGAAGTGCAAAAAGATCGCGATTAAACGATGCGGTCGGCGGAAAGACACTCAATAACGTCGGCCAATGGAGCCCGCCGAAAGCACCACACTGTTATCAATTCAATTTGAACTAGCTTGTAAGCGAGTTGTGCGAATGATTTAGTCTAATGTCTAATCAAAAGTAAGAGAACTTCTTATTTGTCTAATGATAGAATATCGCAAGGACAAGGAATGCCGTACACAGCACGTTCGTTGCGAGTACAGTTCATTTAACGCGAGTGTGATGACTAGTGGTTGACCTTAATTGCAGATATGTACATGGGTGGGTGCGCGTATTACTCTGTGGGGGTACGATGTAAGACTGCATGAGTCATCGCCACCGAACTACGGTCAAAGAGCTCGGAGCCTGGAGGTCCGTCTGGCATTGGGCTCAAGGATATTTCGGACCGGCGTGGAAGCGAATACACGCCATGTATGTATGCTGTCAACTGGCACTCTTAGCACAGGAACAGTACGGCTTCCATTTCGTATGACATACTAGTAGTGCTAGTCACGCCAACACCCTGACCGTACATTAAAAAAGCTGTCTGGAATTGACTACGGGTAAGCAGCAGGTGAGAATCTTAGTCAAAGATCGGCTGCTTGAGCAATTTTCACGGTAAGATCTGACCTTCCTTTGGTACTTCAATTAGATTACACGATAGTAAAAGCAAAACAGCTACGCGACCCTGGTGGCGTTGTTGCCATATCTGATCGAGCATGTGGTGCATTCGGGAACGTCAATCATATGCCGTAGTATTCGCCATGCCGAGACAAATAACACCCTAACAACGAAAAATGTATAGTATCTACTGGTACAACAATTAACATGAAGTAATCTACCAGTAAACACTGAAAACAGAATGAGGATGAGGGGAGATACAACATTATAAAAAAATTACGCATGTTTTTTCATATTATATTTACATGCCAAACTATGTCTTTTGGCCGTTCTGGGAGCAGCTGCTCCAGCGTAGTCGCAGCCTAGATATCGATAAAGGCATTTATAAGGTCGTTTGCCATCATGTGCATTCTTGTGATAGTTGAGATTGTGTTGGGCGGTGAATGYGGCAATGCAGCCCGGACGATCGCAGAAATATTTGGGATCTTTCTTCCGCCTCCCGTCCGACACGGTGCGCATAGCGTCGCTTCCCACGACCCTTGGTGCGGAATCGCGTAACTGCATTGGTGATGGCTCTGATGAGTATTGCCCGGTGGCACTTGGGCATAGAGTTGCCTCTGAGCTAGCGGGTGAGAAAGCGTTGCCATAATTCGCAACGGTAGTGTCTACATTCAACTGGTATGACGGAGATGGCGCCACGTTGCCTAGATGACTAGCGTTAAAGCCGTCATCAAATGTCTCGTAAAGGCACTTGCCATGTGGGGCATGGAAGACTTGATTTGCTCCAAGTAATGGATCAAGCATATATGACGCGTCTGCAGCAGCTGGCGCCGTGATGAAGCTTTGGTCAATGAGTTCGTTCGATCTCGGATGTTGATAGTCTATCAATGGCAAACGGAGTTGGTATGAAAGCTGGAAAATAAAGAAGGCACGCTCACYATGGTAGTCGATTTTCGAGTGCATATGCAGCTGTTCGTTGGTCACTTCTTGAATCATCGACTGGTCAACAAATTCTACCATAATAAGGTCAAGGAATGGACAACATTCTGAGAGATGTGGGTCGCCTAATCCGCAGGAACAAAGGTAACTCATCGTACTAAGTGAGGATCAGTCAGCTGAGAGAGGGGGAGTATGGACACACATACGGATTCCGAAGAGTTGAGGGGGATGCGAGCCAAGGAGCAAAGCGATGCGAG
>JNHV02000710.1:0-11586 GCA_001691785.3 Amanita brunnescens Koide BX004
TGGAGGTACCCGTGGCTCGATAGTGATATCCATTGATTGGCCAGTAAGTGAGTATGATGGACGTTTCGACATAGGATATGAAGAAACAAGTGGGACAACTGTTGGTGCCGAAAGTCGAAGCAGACGCGACGGTTGCTGAGAACAGTGAGAAGAGGCGGACCGAATCGCCGTGGGGATCTTTAAATATCTTCTCCTTTGTCCAGCCCCTATCAACGTATGGTAGGGCCTGACGCTACCCCCCTAAACTTTCTATCTACGTCCATGCCCATCCCTGAAGAGCGGTCTCGGTACCTCTCTCTAATCCGCCTCGCAGAATCTTTCAGATCAAAGCTACGCACTACAATTACGGCGCTTAACTCTCAGATCATATTTCTCCGTACGCAACAAGACACCCTCTGCGCTCGAGAATGCGTCATCACGCTGGTATTAAACCCGCTCATAAATGCATACTCGCTTTTCACCGGCTTCCTGATGATATTTTGCGAGAAATTTTTCTTCTGTGTGTCGGCGACTTGCGATATGTCATACCTTACGAGACTGAATCTCTGAAACTAGTGCTGCACTGGCCTGTGCCTCAGGGAGTCATCTTATCCCACGTATGTTCAAGATGGCGCCATCTCACCCGTTTAATGCGCATACTTTGGAGCAGCGTGTGCATCGTGTCATTTAATACCCGGTCGGGGCGACTCGCTAGTGAGTGGCTATCCAGAGCGGGAGGTTATCCCGTAACGATCAACATCCGTGACTTCGACGACTACTGCGACTGGGACTCAGATACTTTTCATCCGCTTACAAAACCAAAAGCTCTGAACTTCCTGGCCGCTCGCTAAGGCGTCTTGACGTAGCGCGCACTCTTGATGTACTACCAGACGAAAATATTTCATACCTCGAGAACCTCACATTAAACTACTACGGTAGGGGAGTGAACAATCCTCCGCCATTTCTGGACAACACACGTTATCCACATCTCCACTCTTGAAACTTGGCTCATTTCCCAACTCCTCGCTTATGCTTCCTTGGAGCTCTCCACATAACTTCGCTTCATTTGGAGCAATGCCTGCACATTCTCCGGCTGTGCGTCTCGCTCCGAAGTTTTTCCTTTGGCATAACCGGAAAGACGCTATCAAGGGAATCTAAATCAGTACACCACCCAAACCTCTCTGCCCTTCGCCTCTCCATTGTCGAGGCAGCCCCTTTCAATAATACCGAGATATTCCTCTGCCTACTGACGATCCCAAACCTGACTTCCCTCACAATCAAGAGTGTCGATTCGGGCATTCTTCCTGGGGGCTTGGCAGAAGTATATATCGACTTGATCTAACGATCTGAGTATCCTCCTATTCATTACCTTGACATTTAATTGATGGGCAGGGGCATGCCCATGAATATTTCTTACTTCCTCATTGCATCACCGACTCTGACGCATGTCATGTTTGGCCCTCTATCGTTCAAAAAAGAAACCTTGAAAAATCTAGCTGAAGGGCGGTGGGGGCCGAACCTACAGCGCCTGTGTCTGAGGTATATGCACTTCAAACATGTAGGCGAATTCCTGGAGATGATTCTAGCCCGGAACGCAAATTCGAGGCAGACAGGGAAGGAGGGCGTGATGCCATTTAAGTGGATCAGTCTGCATGGTTGTTGGCTTTCCGACAAAGACATGAAGGCATTGCAAGAGGCTGGTGTAGAGTACGAGCGCTGACTCAAGCTGTTTGGTCAGGCAGCTCAAATGATAGCAATCCCCGATGACGCTCGGATTGTGCCACTTCGATCACTTTTCTGTTCCCTTCTCTGGTTTATCCCTTGATTCATGAAGCTCCGTCCATTTTTTGGCAACAAATGTACCTGCCTTCATGCGATGTCGGTCATTGAAACTGACCATCTGATGACGATGATAAGAGTATCAAATCATGAGGTATCGTGAGCAGTCAAAACGTCAATAAAGCAGGTAGTTCACAGTTGCTTAACACAGACAAGGGCAACCCGATTCACGTCCAACACAAACTCTTTCTTGTGCATAAAAGCACATTTACCTTCTTCGACTGGCCCCAAGAGGAGGATGAGGGGCGGATGAGAAGGGGAGCTAGTTCTCCGATTTCCCAGCAGTCATTGTCAGGCTCTTTTCGTGCTTCCCGGGAAGAGCTCAGCTGATATACCGCGACTTCCGTGAATTCGTCCTTTTTGTTCCAAAGTATTGCGGACAGAGGGATGCGATTGGAAGGTGAGTTCAATGCATTTAATTTCTAGTATTTTTGAACCACACTGTGTTGTCAATGAACCGTCGAACATTCGCTATCGCATGCTAGCCTGTAGCAGATTCAAGTGAGATTAAAAGGGCGGCGCAAGATAAAGAGATGCGATAGTAAGATGCGGTCTAGAAAGTCGAAGAAGACGTTGAGGGCGCTAAGAAGAGGCGAGGTTAGTACGGTATTTCCGAAAAAAAAAGGAAAAACCGCGTAATGGGTCAGTGACGGGTTCAGATGGAGGAAAGAAAGAAAGAGCGGGTTGGGTTGATAAAAGCTGTCAAGGACGACAAGGCTTCTTAGGTCCAAGCAAAAAACCTGTCGCGAACAATCGCGCCCAGGTCCGCATTCAAACGTGAAAGAAAAGAGAATAAGAAAAGCACTCACTTGATAGATCTCTCCCTCAACGTGACAACCTCCAACACACTTGCGCTGATAATCACGCTCTCTGTAATCGACAGCGCAGGGCTGTCCTTGACGAAACTGGACATCTCACCCCGACGTCGACCGATGGTACAGCTGTCGTCGGGATGCTGAGGCGTTCTGCGTCCGGTGGCTATAGTAATCGGCACTACGGGTGAGGGGCGGAATAGGCCAGTCCAGCGGAGAGCCTTGAGCCAAATAACGTGGAAGCGCTTAACGTGGACGCGCTTTGGTTCCCGTCACGCCGACTCGGAGTCACGGCAAGCCGTGGAGCGGTCACGGTGATGAACCCCAGCATTACTGAAGAACGATCTCGGCTCCTCTCCCAAATCTCCATCGCAGAATCCAATAGATCTGAAATTCGCTCTACCATTACAGCGCTCAATTCTCAGCTCGAATCACTCCGCGCTCAAGAACATGCCATCACGYTGGAGATAAATCAACTCACAAATGCGCACTCGCTTTTTAGCTGGTTGCCCGATGATATTATACAAGAGATATTGCTCTTGTGTATTGGGGACAACCCAGAGGTTGGCGTRCCTTTCAGGAATGCCAGAAAAAAAGCTTACAGCGGCCTACTTGACGTTAACATGTTYTTCAAATCAATGGAGGACGAAGATGACTCAGACACCTCCACAGACGAAGAATACGAATATGTAACGTCGGAGGAGTCTGATTTTGAGTCAGAAGTCACATCGATATCTCTGGAGGAACCACCGCTGCCTCAGCAACTCATCTTATCCCATGTATGCCCAAGATGGCGCCATCTTGTCTTATCGACACGGAAGTTATGGAGTAGCATATACTTCGCATGTTTCAATGCACTCTCAAAACGACTTGCTAACGAGTGGTTACCAAAAGCAGATGGTTACCCCATATCGATCTCCATCTCTTCTTTTGTCCTGTCTTCTGACGAATTCGACACCCACACCGAACTCAAGGACTTTTTATCTTCTTACAAAATCAGATGTCTCGACCTCCCTATCTTTTCGGAAACATGGGTGGAGCTAGGACTCATTATTTCCGAACTGCCGGATGAAAATATATCGTTTCTGGAGAAGCTTTCATTAACACAGATGGAAGATAGTGGTGGGAAAGAGCTTCTATATTTGAACAGTCCACGTTATCCAAATTTGCACTTCTTAGAACTCTCAGGCGGCGACTGCCACTTTGCATTTATCGATCCCTGGACCTCTCTCCGTGAGCTCGACATTTCGTGCTGCCGTGCTCCCTTCACCCAATGCCTCCACATTTTGCGCCAATGCACGTCGCTTCATACTTGTTCTTTTGGCGTAGAGTTCTTGTTGAACACAATAGAGGAATGCGAACCAGTACACCACTCAAACCTCTCTGTACTTCTCCTCTCCTTTTTCAACCCAGCCCCCGTCAACATCTGCCTACGCCCACTCACAATCCCAAACTTAACGTCCCTCACAATTGACAGAGCTTACTTCGGCAACAGCGGCATGCGCTACACCTCCCGTCCCTTACTTGGATCAGGTTTGGAAACGGAATATTCAAGTTTGATACAGCGATCAAACAATCCTTCTATTCAACACCTCTCTATCACATATACGGATATCCCCGTCAATATTGCCAATATCCTCATATCGTCGCCAGCTCTGACACGACTCACGATTGGTCATGTCTCGTTCGGTCAACAACTCGAAGCTCTGAGCGATTTCGCTGAAGGGCTGTTGGGGCCAAATTTACGGCACCTGGGTTTAGTGAGACTAAGCGAGTGGGACAGTCTGCACCGGATCTTGGAGACGATTTTGTCCCGATATTTGAAGTACGTACCGAAGCTTGGGTCGGTGGAGCTGTTGGATAATTGTTTGGATGGCACGAATCTGGTGGCGCTAGCTGCGGCATTGCGAGAGGCTGGCGTAGAGCTCAAGAGTCTTCCTATTCCTTCTCCATGGTGATAATGTCACCCGGCGTATGAAAATTTGGTTATTGACAACATTTCGAGACTCATATCATCATTCACTTTCTATGATGCCAATATTTCCATCCATTTCATGCAAGACGTCCACGTCTGCCATGCCATCGTCAGGTGTGGATGCTTCACACAAGACGGATATCGCATCGGGCAACCTTTCGAAGAGCGCGGGTGGACACCGGTTTATCCAAAGAGCAGTAACTGCTTCCTCAGCGCTGGCGACTAGCAGTTAAGCAATCGGATTCTTGGACGGTACTGGCAGGTGAGAATCGAGCTAGTACCTATTTGTCCGGCCCCGTCTTACTTTTTCGGTAATAAATGACCCTCCCTGTAATGTACTTCTGTTGCTCATTTCGTCGTCGCCCTGCCCTAATTCGTCGCGTCATCGCGGACTGATTGAATCCTGCAGTTACTCAAGGTAGCACGCGGGTGAGATGATCGAGGGAGTAGAGCTGGCCAGTTCGCCGTTAAAAAAGCCAAAATTGGGAACAACAAAATGGCACGGTGAGAATATACATCGGATTACCAGGTCCGCAACGCGACTTTGAATCGGAGTTTCACTATCCTCGATCCGTTGAAAACGGTGGAGGTTGTACTTAAAGTAGCCGGCGAGGCACACAACATTTCATCATCAAGGTCTCCAATACATCCTCTTAGACGAGCAGAGATGCCACTGTTGAATTCCTCACTTCTCTCAGAAGCAGACACTGGATCAAGTCGGACCCCGAGCTCGCCAATCTTACCCTCAAGGCGATTTTAATTGCGTGTGACTCGAGGTACATTCAATGCAGCTAATCTTTCCTAAACGGTCTGCGCAAGATAGCGGCATGCAATAAGAAGACATTGATGGCGCTAAGACGAGACGATGTTAGTACGGTGTTCCCGAAAAAAAAAAACTGCTCACCCTCCCGGGGAACAGAGGAGCTGTCCTGTTCTTCGATAGCATCAAGCGTGCGAGAAAGAAAGTTTGTCAGTTGAGTTGTCAATGACGAGAAAGCTTCTTAGATCTGAGCAAGAAAGTGTCGTGAGCTGTCGCGCCCACGTCCACACTCGAACGCGAAAGAAAAGAGAATAAGACAAGCACTCACTTGATAGAACCCTCCCCCGACGTCACATCCTCCAACATGCTCACTCTGATACTCACGCTCTCCGTAACAGAGCCTTGACCAGCGTCGTCCAACACAATCATATCAAGATGTTCCGAAAAATAGCAGTCTGCATCTCCTGAGATGTTTACCGGCATGCTGACGATGTTCTCTCCGACTCCGCAGGGCCTGATAATAGGGAATGCTTGCCAGGGCTTCATCATGGCCGGGGCTGGACATCGCGCCCCGACGCCCGCAGATGACATGGTGGCGGTCGTCGGGACAGCATTGCTGAAGCGTTCTGCGACGACGGCGATAGAGGCGGAATGGACCAATTTAGCGGGGAAGCAGCTGATTTTTTCCTGGTTGATCTACGTCCCCTTTGAGCCGAATAACGATGCTCAACACCGTGGATGTCTTCAATATTGATGCGATTCGATAGGTTTTAAGTCTGTTTATGGTTTCCTAATACAGAAGTGGTCCCTACTCATACCCGCGTACTTGTCGTCCAACTCCCCTAAGGTGACGGACGCCGTCACGCTTGACTATCACAGTCTCAGGACCAATGCCCCCTATGCGGGAACGTGGAGTTGTCTTAGACCCAGCGTTTGCTTCCCCCCACCAGGTATGTCCTCCTTCTCGTTTTTTTATCTCTTGTAAATCGTTGTGCCCTGCTAACCATCCCTTCACAAGATCCGCAGTTGGCTCGCCTGCCTTTTTGCCTAGTCACAGCAGCAAGCCCAGTTTGACTTTCCGTTTTGGAGCAGTGATGGACTCCAGCATTACTGAAGAACGATCTTGGCTCCTCTCCCAAATCTGCATCGCAGAATCTGATAGATACGACATTCACTCTACCATTAAAATTCTCAACGCTCAGATCGAACCACTCCGCGCTCAAGAACATGCTATCACGCTGGAGATAAACCAACTCACGAATGCACGCTCGCTTTTCAGTTGGTTGCCCGATAATATTAAACAAGAGATATTTCTCTTGTGTATTGGGGACAACCCGGAAGTTGACGTGCCGTTCATGGATGTCGGAAATGGAGATAATGACTGCCAATCTGACATACTCTTCGAATCAAGCGAGGACGAAGATCATTATGAGCGAGACTCGGATTCTGATCTTGGCTCAGACATGTGCACAGATCTAGAATTTGACAAAGACGAATATGTGACATCGGAGGAATCTGACTCCGCGTCAGAAGTCACATCTGTGGAGGAACTACTGCCGCCTCAGCAACTCATCTTATCCCATGTATGCTCAAGATGGCGCCATATTGTCTTATCGACGCGGCAGTTATGGAGTAGCGTATTCATCACATGCTTCAACGCGCTCTCAAAGCGACTCGCTAACGAGTGGTTGTCAAAAGCAGATGGTTACCCCATATCGATCTCGATCTCTTCTTTTGTCCTGTCTTCTGACGAATTCGACACCTACACCGAACTCAAGGACTTTTTGTCTGCTTACAGACTCATAAATCTTGACCTCCCTATCTATTCCAAAACATGGCTGGAGCTAGGACTCATTATTGCCGAACTGCCAGATGAAAATATATCATTTCTGGAGAAGCTTTCATTAACAGAGATGGATGGCAGTGGTGGGAAAGAGCTTTTGTATTTGAACAATCCACGTTATCCAAATTTGCATTTCTTAGAACTCTCAGGCGGCGACTGCCACTCTGCATTTGTTGCTCCCTGGAACTCTCTCTATGAACTCGACATTTCGTGCTGCCATGTTCCCTTCGCCCAATGCCTCCACATTTTGCGCCAATGCATGTCGCTTCACACTTGTTCTTTCGGTGTAGAGTTCTTGTCGAATAAAACAGAGGAATGCGAACCCGTATACCACCCAAACCTATCTGTACTTCTCCTCTCCTTTGTCAACCCAGCCTCTGTCGACATTTTCCTTCGATCGCTCACAATTCCAAAATTAACGTCTCTCACAATTGACAGAGCTTACTTCGACTACGACAGGAAGCTCTACACTTCCCGCCCTTTACTTGGAACAGGTTTGGAAACGGAATATTCAAACCTGATGCAGCGATCAAACAATCCCTCTATCCAATACCTCTCTATCACATATACGGACATTCCCATCAATATTGCCAATATCCTCATTTCATCCCCAACTCTGACGCGACTCACAATTGGCTATGTGGCGTTCGGTCAACAACTTGAAGTTCTGAACGATTTCGCTGAAGGGCTGTTGGGGCCGAACTTACAGCACCTGGGTTTAGTCAAACTGGACACGTTGGGAGGTCTGCCTAGTATCTTGGAAATGATTTTGTCCCGAAATGCATGGCATGCACGGAAGGAGARCCCGAGTGTGATGCCTCTTAGGTCGGTGGAACTGTTGGATGATTGTCTGGATGATTATCTGGATGACACGGATCTGGCGACACTAGTCGCGGCATTGCGAGAGGCTGGCGTAGAGCTCAAGAGTCTTCCTGTTCATTGTCCATGGTCATAACGTCACCTGATGGATGAAGAACTATCAACAGCCTACTTGTAGTCGACACTCATTCACCTTCTACGACGTTGATTGCGCCATCTATTCATACAAGACGTCCAGATCTGTGTCTCCGTTTGTATATGTATCTGCATTGCATTGTATGCGTGTTAAATAAGTGCGAATAATGTGTTGATATCAGTTTTCATTGTCTGCTGAGGCCATGGCGTCGATACTTGCGACTGAGAACTTGAGAAGAGTCTGGTTCGGCTTGACCTCTGTAAATTGAATAATCTTCCGCTGTAGTGTACCTTCCCTCATTTCGTCGTCGCCTACTCTGCCTTAAACGACGGATTTTCATACAATGCGTCGCGTCATCGCAGACAGACTGAATCTGGCCTAAGTTTTTGAATGGGAGCATGCGGGTGAAGAGTGGTAGCTGGCAGGGCATACAACATTACATCATCCAACCTCTCCTACTTCCTGTTCTCAGATGAGCAGAAATGCCACTGTTGAATTCCTGGCTTTCTCTGAGGAAACGGATCAAGTTGGACCCCGCCGAGCTCGCTGATCTTACTATCAGGGTGATTTTGAGAGATCCGTTCGTAAATCTTGTTCCTAAGCGTTGCATGCGACTCGGAGAGTATGAATCATATGAAGGATAGATATGCGAATGATCAAGGTACATTCAATGCAGTTAACTGTTAATGTTTCCAGACCAAACTGCGTTGTCAATAAACCATTGACCATTCGCTACCGCATAGCCTGTAGCAGATTCAGAAACAACTACGCACWGGCGCTCCATTGGCCGGGCGCGCGCAGCACAACTAGCAGAAGTGGAACATTAAAGTGGCGCAAGATAGCCGGATGCGATAAGATGTGGTCGAGAAAGTCCAAGGTAAGAAGTCGTTGAGAATGCTGAGAAGCGAGGGACATTTATTACCGAAAACGTTAGACGGGCGGACGAATAGGCTCAGCTCTACTACCTCGATTCTCACCTGCCAGGTACTATCCAAGAATCCAATTGCTTAACTGCCGGCGCCGAGGAAACCGTTGCTGCTCTTGGGATAAACCAGAGTTCACGAARGAATATTCGTCTTGTGTGGTGGATGAAGTACAATTGAATATTGATGCGAGGCTAGTTTAGTACAGTAGTCCCCCCAAAAAAGTACTCACCCCCGGCTGAACGTCTTTTTCTTCGATAGCATCGAGCGGGCAAGAAAGAAAGTGGTTTATTTTGGGTCAGCGATGGGTTTACATGAATGAAAGAAAGGAAAGAACATCTTGGGTTCATAAATGGAGCTGTCAAGGACGACAAAGCTTCTCACGTCCGATCGCGAATCGTCTCGCCCACATCCACACTCGAATGTGAAAGAAAATAGAATAAGAAAAGCCCCACTCAACGCCAACTTGAACATACTGCCTCTGATACTCATGCTCCCCATAATCGACGGCAGAGCCGCCTTGACCGTCCAACACAATCTCTGCATCCTCTGAGATGTTTATCGGCATGGTAACGATGCTCTCTCCGCGGGGCCTCGCAACAGGGGCCTATCCTCGCTAGGGCCGCATGACAGTTGGGATCTGACGGGGTCTGAGTCCTGACTTCCTCGACAAAACTGAGCATCTAGCCCAACGACGACACGGCCATCTGGACAAGGCATCCTGCGTCTGGGCGGTGGCTGTAGGAGAGGTACGAGGGGCAGAATAGACCAATCCAGCGAGGAATACGCTTTGATCCCTGTCACTTTCCAGGAGAGTCACGGCGTCACATCTCCGTGGAGCAGTCAGACCTGTGTCTTTTTTTGGCTTGATGGACGACGACACAAGTATATCTTCCCCTTACCGCATGGACTCCAGCATTACTGAAGAACCATCTCGGCTCTTGTTCCAAATTTGCGTCGCAAAATCCCATAGATCTGACCTTCGCTCTCAGATCGAATCGTTTCGCGCTCAAGAACATGCCCTTACGCTGGAGATAAAAAAACTCGCAAATGTACTTTTTAGTTGGTTGCCGGATGATATTCTACAAGAAATATTTATCTGGTGTATTGGGGACAACCCGGAAGTTGACATACCTTTCATGGAAGGATTCTGCGAATCAATGGAGGACGAACTTGATGATTATGAGCGAGACTCGGACTCTGATCATGGCTCAGACATGTGCACAGACCCAGAATTTGACGCAGATGAACTTCATGTCTCCAAGGAGGAACTACTACTGCCTCAGCAAATCATCTTATCCCATGTATGCTCAAGATGGCGCCGTGTTGCCTCATCGACACGCAAGTTATGGAGCAGCGTATTCATCACATGCTTCAACGCGCTCTCAAAACGACTCGCTAACGAGTGGTTGTTAAAAGCAGCTGATTGCCCCATATCGATCTCCATCTCTTCTTTTGTCCGGTCTTCTGACGAATTCAACACCTACACCGAGCTCAAGGACTTTTTATCTGCTTACAAAATCAGAATTCTCGACCTCTCTATCTATTCGAAAACATGGGTGGAGCTAGGACTTGTTATGACTGACCTGCCAGATGAAAATATATCATTTCTAGAGAAGCTTTCATTAACAGACATGGATGACGGTGATGTGCAAGAGATTTTATGTCTGAACAGTCCACGTTATCCAAATTTGCATTTCTTAGAACTCTCAGGCGGCGACTGCAACTCTGCATTTATCGCACCCTGGGACTCTCTCTATGAACTCGACATGTCGTGCTGCTATCTTCCCTTCGCCCAATGCCTCCACATTCTGCGCCAGTGCACGTCGCTTCATACTTGTTCTTTTTGCGTAAATTTCTTGTCAGCTGAAGTGCAATACGAACCAGTACACCACCCAAACCTCTCTGTACTTCTCCTTTCTTTTGTCTGCCCAGTCTCCGTCGGCATCTCCCTACGACCACTCACAATCCCAAACCTAACGTCCCTCACAATTGACAGAGCTTACCTCGGCCACCACTTTTCGCACCCTCTACTTGGATCAGGTTTGGAAACGGAATATTCGAGCCTGATGCAGCGATCAAACAATCCCTCTATTCAACACCTCTCTATCATATATATGGATATCCCCATCAATATTGCCAATATCCTCATTTCGTCSCCAACTCTGACGCGACTCACGATTGGCCATGTCGCATTCGGTCAACAACTCGAAACTCTGAACGACTTCGCTGAAGGACTGTTGGGGCCGAACTTACAGCACCTGGGTTTAGTCAAACTCAGCGAGTTGGGAAGTCTGCACCGGATCTTGGAGATGATTTTGTTGCGAAATTTGGGGCATGTACCGAAGCTTGGGTCGGTGGAGCTGTTGGATAATTATCTAGATGATACGCCGGATCTGGTGGCACTAGCCGTGGCATTGCGAGAGGCTGGCGTAGAGCTCAAGAGTCTTCCCACCCCTCCATGTGACGAAGAACTTGGTTATTACCAACATATTTAAAG